>JAABKJ010011366.1:0-10760 GCA_011634705.1 Andricus grossulariae
TCTGATGTCTTTAGAAATCTTTGTGAAATATTCATAATATTTTTGAAATATTTTTTAATATTTGTGAAATTATTGAAATCTTTGTGAAATCTTTTAAATCAACATGAAATCTTTGTGAAATCTTTGTGCAATCTTTGGGAAATCATTGAAATCTTTATAAAAACTTTTAAATCAACCTGAAATCTTTGTGAAATCCTTGTGAAATGTTTGGGAAATAATTGAAATCTTTGTGCAACCTTTCTGATGTCTTTAGAAATCTTTGTGAAATATTCATAATATTTTTGAAATATTTTTTAATATTTGTGAAATTATTGAATTCTTTGTGAAATCTTTTAAATCAACATGAAATCTTTCTGAAATCTTCGTGCAATCTTTGGGAAATCATAGAAATCTTTGTGAAATCTCTTAAATGTATCCAAAACCTTTCAAATCTTTGTGAAATCTTTATAAAATCTTTCTGATATCTTTAGAAATATTTGTGAAATACTTTTAATATTTTTGAAATATTGTTTAATATTTGTGAAATCATTGAATTCTTTATGAAATCATTTAAATCAACCTGAAATCTTTGTGAAATCTTTTTCCGAAAACTTTGAGAAATTATTTAAATCTTTGTGAAATCTTTTAAATCAACCTGAAATCTTTGTGCAATCTTTGTGAAAAGTTTGGGAAATAATTGAAATCTTTGTGCAACCTTTCTGATGTCTTTAGAAATGTTTGTGAAATATTCATAATATTTTTGAAATATTTTTTTATATTTGTGAAATTATTGAAATCTTTGTGAAATTAAAAAAATCTTTTTCAAATTATTGAAATCTTTGTGCAATTTTTGGGAAATCATTGAATTGTTTATGAAATCTTTTAAATCAACCAGAAATCTTTGTGAAATCTTCAGGAAAACTTTGAGAAATTATTGAAATCTTTGTGAAATCTTTTAAATCAACATGAAATCTTGGTGAAATCTTTGTGCAATCTTGGGGAATGAAATCTGTATGAAAACTTTTAAATCAACCTGAAATCTTTGTGAAATCTTTGTGAAATGTTTGGGAAATAATTGAAATCTTTGTGAAATCTTTTAAATCAACATGAAATTTGGGAAATAATTGAAATTTTTGTGCAACCTTTCTGATGTCTTTAGAAATCTTTGTGAAATATTCATAATATTTTTGAAATATTTTTTTAATATTTGTGAAATTATTGAAATCTTTGTGAAATCTTTTAAATCAACATGAAATCTTTCTGAAATCTTTGTGAAATCCTCGTGCAATCTTTGGGAAATCATTGAAATCTTTGTGAAATCTTTTAAATCAACCTGCATTCTTTGTAAAATCTTTGTGAAATGTTTGAGAAATAATTGAAATCTTTGTGCAATCTTTGGGAAATCATTGAATTATTTAAATCTTTTAAATCAACCTGAAATCTTGGTGAAATCTTTGGGAAAACTTTGAGAAATTATTGAAATCTTTGTGAAATCGTTGTAAAATCTTTCTGATATCTTTAGAAATCTTTGTGAAATATTTTTAATATTTTTGAAATATTTTGTTATGTTTGTGAAATTAGTGAAATCTTTGTGAAATTATTAAAATCTTTTTCAAATTATTGAAATCTTTGTGCAAACTTTGAGAAATCATTTACATCTGTGTGAAATCTTTTAAATCAACCTGAAATCTTTGTGAAATCTTTGTGCAATCTCTGGGAAATCATTGAAATCTTTATGAAATCTTTTTAATCAACCTGAAATCTTTGTGAAATCTTTGGGAAAACTTTGAGAAATTATTGAAATCTTTTAAATCAACCTGAAATCTTTCTTAAATCTTTGTGAAATGTTTGTGAAATCTTTCAAATCAACCTGAAATCTTTGTGCAATCTTTGGGAAATCATTGAAATCTTTCAAATAAACCTGAAATCTTTGTGAAATCTTTGTGCAATCTCTGGGAAATCATTGAAATCTTTATGAAATCTTTTAAATCAACCTGAAATCTTTCTTAAATCTTTGTGAAATCTTTGTGAAATCTTTCAAATCAACCTGAAATCTTTGTGCAATCTTTGGAAAATCATTGAAGTCATTATAAAATCTTTTTAATTAACCAGAAATCTTTGTGAAATCTTTGGGAAAACTTTGAGAAATCATTTAAATCTTTGTCAAATCTTTTAAATCAACCTGAAATCTTTCTGAAATCTTTTAAATGAACCTGAAATCTTTATCAAATTTTTTAAATCAACCTGAAATATTTATGAAATTTTTTCAATCATCCTGAAATCTTTGTGCAATCTTTGTAAAATCATTGAAATATTTATGAAATCATTTCAATAAACCAGAAATCTTTGTGAAATCTTTGGAAAAACTTTGAGATATCATTGAAATCTTTGTGAAATTCTTTAAATCAACCTTAAATCTTTGTGAAATCTTTGTGAACTTTCTGGGAAATTATTGAAATCTTTGTGCAATCTTTGGAAAATCATTGATGTCTTTGTGAAATCTTTGGGAAATTATTGAAATCTTTGTGAAATCTTTTTAATATTTTTGAAATATTTGGTAATATTTGTGAAATTATTGAAATGTTGATGGAATCTTTTAAATCAACCTGAAATCTTTGTGAAATCTTTGGGAAAACTTTGAGAAATCATTGAAATCTTTTAAATCAATCTGAAATCTTTGGGAAACCATTGAAATCTTTGTGAAATCTTTGGGAAATAATTGAAATCTTTGTGAAATCTTTTTAATCAACCTGAAGTCTTTGTGAAATCTTTGGGAAAACTTTGAGAAATCTTTGTGAAATCTTTTAAATCAACCTGAAATATTTGTGAAATCTTTGAGAAATCATTAAAATCTTTTGAATCAACCTGAAATCTTTATGAATTTTTTTTAAACATCCTGAAATCTTTGTGCAGTCTTTGGAAAATTATTGAAATCTTTTTAATCAAGCAGAAATCTTTGTGAAATATTTGGAAAAACTTTGAGAGATGATTGAAATATTTGTGAAATCCTTTAAATCAACCTGAAATCTTTGTGAAATCTTTTAAATCTATGTGAAATCTTTGTGAAATTTCTGAGAAATTATTGAAATGTTTGGGCAATCTTTGGGAAATCATTGAAGTCTTTGTGAAATCTTTGGGAAATCATTGAAATCTTTGTGAGATCTTTTTAATATTTTTGAAATATTTTGTAATATTTTTGAAATATTTGATAATATTTTTGAAATATTTGATAATATTTTTGAAATATTTGGTAATATTTGTGAAATTATTGAAATCTTTGTGAAATCTTTTGAATCAACCTGAAATCTTTGTGAAGTCTTTGGGAAATTTTGAAATCTTTGTGCAATCTTTGGGAAATCATTGAAATCTCTGTGAAATCTTTTAAATCAACCTGAAATCTTTGTGAAATCTTTAAAATCAACCTGAAATCTTTGAAATCTTTGAAAAATAATTGAAATCTATGTAGAATCTTTCTGATATCTTTAGAAATATTTTTAATATTTTTGAAATATTTGGTAATATTTTGGAAATATTTGGTAATATTTTGGAAATATTTGGTAATTTTGGTGAAATTATTGAAATCTTTGTGAAGTCTTTGGGAAATTTTGAAATCTTTGTGCAATCTTTGGGAAATCATTGAAATCTTTGTAAAATCTTTTAAATCAACCTGAAATCTTTTAAATCTTTAAGAAATCTTTGGAAAATTGTTGAAATCTTTGTGCAATCTTTGGGAAATCATTGTGTAATATTTGGGAAATCATTGTGCAATCTTCGGAAAATCATTGAAATCTTTATGAAATCTTTTAAATCCATCTGAAATCTTTGTGAAATCGTCGGGAAAACTTTGAGAAATTATTGAAACCTTTGTGAAATCATTTAAGTCTATCCAATATCTTTGCAAAGTATTTGTGAAATTTTTTAAATCTTTGGGAAATCATATAAATATTTGTGCACTCTTGGAAATCTGTATGAAACATTTGACAAAATATTTTAAATATTTGTGAAATCTTTGGGAACTCATTGAAATCTTCGTGAAATCTTTCTAAAATTTTTGGAAATTTTGGTCAAATATTTTTAAAATATTTGATAATATTTGTGAAATTATTAAAATCTTTGTGAAATCACGGAAATCTTTGGAAAATCATTGAAATCTTTGTGCAGTCTTTGAAATCTATAGGAAATTTTCGTGAAATAATTGAAGTATTTGGGAAATCTTTTAAATCTATATGAAATTTCTGAACTCTTTGGAAAGTCATTGAAATCTTCTAAATCTATCTGAAATCTTTGCGAAGCCTTCAAAATTTTTGCGAAATCTTTCGTAAATTAATAAAATTTCTGTGCAATCTTTGATATCTACCTAAAATCTTTACGACATTTTTTTAATCCTTGTGAAATCTTTGTAAATCTTTGCGAAATATTTGAAATGTCTTCGAAATATTTTGTAATATTTGCGAAATCTTTGGAAAATCGTTGAAATCTTAGGCAACATTAATTTTATATCTGTGTTTATTATTTATTATTATTCAAGTTACCTAAAAAGTTACTTTTTTCACATCCTTAATTTTATAGTTTAAAAATTAAAATAACTGATATGATAATTCATAAAAACTTAATTAAAAAAGAAATAGGCATTAGTTAAAGTAAGATTTTTCAGACACATTTTTTAACCAAACATTTGTGTTTTTATCTAAAAAATATGAAATTTTTGTTTACCAGAAAAAATGGATCTTGAAGCCAAAAGAACGAATTTTCATTAATAATTCATCATAAAATGCATGTCTAAATGCTTTTAAACATTGTTGATAGAAGAGCAAATTTAAATTGTAAATGATTGTTTATTAATGGGAAATAATTCTGTCCTTGACATTTCGCTATCGCACTATAATTTATAAACTTTCTTACATTTTCATAGAGATAAGAAAAATTAAATTATGGACAAAGAATTATTTTGAGGAATTCGACAAAAAAAATTAGAAGCTTTTTAATAATTATGAAAGATTTAAGGAGATTAAATTTTATTCAAGATTTCTGGGAAAATTTTAAATGGTTTCGAAGATCTCAAAATGTGTGGAAAAAGAATATGGAAGACTTTGAGACAATTTTTTTATTTTTCAGGAATTAAAGAAAATTTAAAGTATAATCTGAATTGTACAGGGATATTCAGAAGCTTTGAAACGATATAAAAATAATTAAAACTTGTACAGATTCAAATGATTTTTTATTTCGAAAAATTAATTTGATGAGAAAATTAAAAAAGGGTTTTAAACTTTTCAAACGATCACCTAAAATTTCGAAAAAATGTGTAGAAGATTTTAATGCAAAATGTTTCAATTTGGTAAGATGAAAAAATGAAAAAAAAATCGAGTAAATTCAAGAAATATTTAGAAGAATTGCAGAGATTCAAAAAGAATTTTAAACATTAAAATATTTTCAGAAATATAGATTTTGAAGCAGCGGAAAAAAAATTTAGAAGTCTCAAAAGAATTTTGAAAGGTTTCAAAAGAATGAAGAAAAAATTTTCTCATAATTCCTGAACAAATTTAGAAGATTATAAGGCAATTGTTTACATTTTAAATTATTTTTCAAAATTTTAAGAAAAATTTGAGTCAGTTAAAAATATTTTTAGGAATTCAAAACTTTTTAAATAGATTAGGAATGTTTAAAAACTTGGAAACATTTCCGAAAATTTATCAAATATTTCTTGATTTCTTCAACTTCTAAAAGTCCTAAACATATTTTAAAAAGACTGTAAAATCTTCTAGATTCTTTTTTGACACATCTGAAATATTCAAAAATCTTTTTTAATTTTCTCAAGAATTATATTGATATAAATTTAAAAAACAAACTGATAATAATTATTTCTTGTTCTCAATTGTCAGAATTTAATTATTAATAATATTATTTTGTATTCTGTATGGTATTGAAAAAAGCTTTAAATTGCTGAATTTCACTTAGTACCTACATTGAGTAACTTCAATATTTGTATGACTAAAAAAATATTGAAAAAGCATTCAGTGCGTCACATCAAAATATTGTTTTATTTATTTCTAGACAATACTTCATCTTAAAAAACCTTCTTTTAATTTATAAAACGCTCCCATAGTTTATATTATTACAACCAAAAAATACTTCAATAAATTTGAAATGACTATTAAGAAAGGTTTATGGGTAGAAAATTAATCTCTTTTAGTTGAGGATTCAGCTATTTTCTTAAAAATAAAATCTGTTTTGGTTGAATTAAACTGTGATTGATTTCAAATTAAAGTCTTTTTTGGTTGAAATAATATCAGTTTTTATATTTTTCGTTGAGAATTCATCTATTTTTATTGACAATTCATGCATTATGTTAAAAACTGAACTATTTTATTTGGTTGAGAAGTAACTTTTGCCTCGAAAATTCATATTTTCCATTTGAAAATACAACTATTTTGATACAATGTTAATCTTATTTGTTCGAGGATTCAGCTGTGTTTAATTTCAAATTAAAATATTTTCTGATTGAAATAATATGCTCGATTATAGTTTTCGTCGAGAATTTATTTTGGCTGAAAATTCATGCAGTTTGTTAAAAATTCTACTATTTTATTTGGTTAAAAAGTGAATTTTTTGTTGAAAAAAATCATATTTTCGGTTTAAAAACTCAACTGTTTTGTAGAAAACTCGTCTTTTGGGTTCGAAATTCGGCTTTTTCGTTTCAAAATTGATCTTTTGGTAGAAAAGTCTAATTTATTTTGGTTGGAAATTCAACTAGATGGTTGAAAAATATTGAACATTTTTGTTGAAAATTTAACACTTTTTTGTCGTTGTAAATTGTTAATTTTGGTTAGGAAATTCATCTCTTTTGGTAAAAAAATTTCTGAAGAGTAGTTCTTCTTACTACTTTACTTGTTGTCGTGACAATTTTCGATGGTACATACTATTTTCGGGTAGTTAAACTTACTACTTCAATTATTAAGTCTCACTATTAAATTAGTTAGTCCTACAAATAAACTAGTTAATCTCACTACTTAAAGTAGTAATTCTCACTATTAAAATTAGTAAGGTTTACTATTTAAAATAGTAGTCCTTACTAATAAAATCAGTAAGTTTCACCATTCAAATTAGTAGTCATTACTATCCAAACTAGAAAGTTTTACTATTAAAACTACTGGTTCGTAGACTACTGCGAAGGTAGTATACTACCTTCGCAGTTAAATAATAAAGAAGTTCAATATTGAGAAGTATACTTCTCAATATTGAACTTATAGTAGATTTTACTATATAACATATCATCAGTGGACACAGGAGGTCCTGAGAATTTCCCATAGGGGCCAGGTCCTGATAAGACGTCATGTCAAAACAGACCCACATGCCCATTGGGATGTTAGTGAAAAACTACTATAATTTCAATATTTAAAAGTACAGACTTGCAGTAGTAGGAAGTATATTAAAAAATTTAGATCGATGGGATAGTCTTCACCTTCTTCACGATCTTCACTACTGCACAATTCACGAAAAGGTTCAGATGAAAATGGCGACGATCGAGAACATGATGCGTTATTTCGGTGCGAATGGGTGCGAATGTTGGCAGCACTGCTCAGGTTTCAGTTCTGCCAATGTCGGCAAGGAGGGAAACTTGAAACTTTTACTACTTTTATTTCTTGGCGAATAAATTGGTGGTAAATCTGACTACTTCATTTGCTGTGACTAGAATTATTACTATCGTTACTAATGTAACCTACGTAAAATTACTAGCGGCGAATTTTTGCCGCACTAAACTGGTTAGTTACTTTTACCATCGAACTAGTTGCCGCAGCTAATACCATATCTACTAATAAAAGAGCTCTTGTCACAACTAACCATTTTTTCCAGTGATAGATTTCAGAATTCCATGTTGCCGTGATACTAAGTGTATATTACGAGAGATAGCACACTCATCTTCAAATGCATTTTACGTTAATTGTTATTAATATATTGAAATTTCCTTTTTACGTATGTATAGTCAACATATAAAAGCATCTATTTGATTTTTTTTTCAAATTTTTTACATTGTTTAGTTCAAAGATGTTGTCATCGAAAGCAAAGCAAGGACGGAGTGATGCGAAAAAACCACGGTTTTCATCTTTTCGCAAAGGACATTTTCCAAACCAATTTGTGTACATAAGCAAGTGGAGTCTTGTTTCAAGCGCAATAAAGTAAGCTTTATCGTGGTATAAGCTGTATTTTCATGCGATTTTTCTTTTTTGAGTAAATTACAAAAAAGTACAGCTGTTTTGAAGGAGCCTTCGTAAAGTGAACGCACTGAAAAAAAGATTAGTTGGATCAACTAATAAAATTGTTGAGACAAATATTTTAGTTAGTCAATAATAGTTTTGCTATTTAGTTAGTTGTGATAACTATTTTCGTTAGTTGAGGCACAAGTAGTTGCTGTTACTATCTAATTAGGTAGACTAACTATTTTAGTTTTTCAAAACGACTGTCTGTGGGTAGTTAAACTTACTAATATAGTTAGTCATGTCTACTAATAAATTTGTAGGTATAACTATTTTCTTTTTGTAGCATAGAAACTGATTAAAATATCTTAGGGACGCTGATGTAAGTTCAGCTGATAAGACGTTTTGAAAAAAATATGTCCCTATGCCCACTGGGATCTTTCTAATTGCTGATGCACTTTGTAGCTTAGGATTTCCAGTTAAAACTTAAAACTCGTGTTATTTTACCATTTCTTATAAATACCTTTGAATACTTCTATATAATCTCCGAAGCCTAAACTTTGCAACACTTCTAATACTTCCATCATTTATGTAAAAAATGAGCTGTAATCTAACGAGACATCAAGTGAGCAGCGAGTAATGACCAAAGATATTATAAACCTAGATGCGGCACTCACTAGCGAACCTATAATAATTTCCAAGAACTAAAAAAATATCATTGGTTAAAAAGAGACAGAGATACCTTCATCTCTTTTCAACTAATGGCATTTTTTTAGTTCTTGGAACTTATTGTAGGTTTGCTAGTGAGGTGTTGTTTCTAGGTTTATAATATCTTTGTAATGGCGTCCATGTCTAAACGTTCTCCCTCGTTTATCGCAGGTATGTTGGTACCTTTGTCGCATTCTCAATCATACCAACCAAGGTAGCAAATAAAATAGTTAAGCCATCTACTTTAATTTGTTAGAGAAATCAATTAGTAGTACAGATGACTAATTTATGAGTAACTCTCACTACTAAAACGTTACTAACTTAAATTAGTCACGAGTACTACAAACGGCTTCTGAAACCGACTACTTGCTTAGTCGGTGTTACTAAGTGAATAGTTGTAAGAACCAATGAATACTTTACTAATAAAAAGGTAGTAGCCCCAACTATTTATTTTTTTCAGTGCGGATAGTACTCAATGTCCTGTGTGGGATATACACAGTTTTGGCAATGGAATCCAATATTTCTGAAAAGCATATCAACTAAACAATTGAGTTAGAAAAAAAAAAAAAAATTCCTGCGAAAAATTTGAATTTTAAATAAAAAAAGATGAAATTTTATACAAAAAAGGATGAAATTTTCAACAAAAAAGTCAAATTTTCAACAAAAAAAGTTAATTTTCTACCAAATTGTTGAATTTTTAAGCTAAAAAGATTATTTTCTACAAACCAGTTGATTTTCGACCTAAAAAAAAAAATCATTTTTTACAAAACAGTTCAATTTTAAACCTGAGATTATGAATTTTCAACAAAAAGGTTAATTTTCTACAAAAAAGTTAATTTTCAACCTAAAAAAAAAGAATTTTTTACAAAACATTTAATTAGAAACCTGAAATTATGAATTTTCAACAAAAATGTTTATTTTTTTACCAAATTGTTGAATTTCCTACGAAATTGTTGAATTTTCAAGCTTAAAATATGAATTTTCAAGAAAAAATTTAATTTGCAATAAAAAATTATGTGGAATCAAATAGTTCAATTTTCTACCAAATTGTTGAATTTTCAATCTAAAAAAGGAGTTTTCTATAAAACTGTTTAATTTTCAATCGGAAAATGTGATTTTATACAAAAAATTAATTTTCAACTAAACAAACAAATTTTCTACAAAAAAGTTGCATTTTCAACAAAAATATGAAATTTGATACAAAAAGGGATTAATTTTTCAACCAAAAAGTCGAAATTTCAACAAAAAATTTAATTTTCTACCAAATTGTTGAATTTTTAAGCTAAAAAGACGAATATCTACAAAACAGTTAATTTTCAACCTAAAAAAAAAATTTATACAAATCATTCAATTATAAACCTGAAATTATGAATTTTCAACAAAAAAGTTGATTGTCTACCAAATTGTTAAATGTTTAAACCGAAAAACACGAATTTTCAACAGAATAATTTAATTTTCAGCCCGAAAATGTAATTTTTAACAAAAACTTTATTTCCATCGAAAACAGATAAATTTTTTGCAAAAAATTTTCATTTTCAGCCAAAAAACATTAATTTATCAACCAAAAACTCGAATTTTCAACAAAAAGGTTAATTTTCTACCAAATTGTTGAATTTTCAAGCTAAAAAGACGATTTTCTACAAAACAGTTAATTTTAAACTTAAAAAAAAAAATTTACAAAACAGTGCAATTTGAAAGCTTAAATTACGAATTTTCTAAAAAAAAATTAATTTTCTACCAAATTGTTGAATTTCTAAAGCGGGCGTGCTGGAGAAGAGGAAGGTCGGGTCTCCCAGAATTTGGGAAAGAAAGAAAATATAAAATGCTATAGTTTGATTATTTGTAACAGTGTAACCTGAAAATCGGAAAGAAAATAGAAAA
>JAABKJ010011367.1:0-10760 GCA_011634705.1 Andricus grossulariae
GCCGAAAATGACTGGCCCTAATTGGCCATAATTTATAATAATATCGTCTGAACATTATAAAGTATCGACGACTTGCATATTTATTAATGAACTATTTGATCTTTGCTGTAAAGCTTAAAACATCAATACCAAAAGAAGACTATTATGGGAATTTTTCTGATGAAACACTTTTTGCAACCTGTGTCCAATTCCAAATTCTCTTCCAACACATCAATTGTGGAATGAGATCGATTTGCCATTTTAAAGCTTTCTTATCCTTACAAAGCGCTAAACTTGAGTACCACGGGCAGCGATTTCGGACTGTTTTCAACTTTCTTCATTCCCTGAACAAGTTCACTACGTGCTTCCAGTTCCATGATCCAACAAAGTATTGTGTCGCCACGCGCAACTGACGGACCATTTGATTGGTTCACTTTGTTTTAGATGCGCATGGCGAGACCATACTTTGTTGAATCATGGAATAGAGAGCACTCAGTGAACTTGTTAATGGAATGAGGAAAGTTGAAAATAGTCCGAAATTGTTGCCCATGATATTCAAGTTTAGCGCTTTGTAAGGATAAGAAAGCCTTAAAATGGCAAATCGAACTCATTCCACAATTGATATGTTGGAAGAGAATTTGGAAATGGACACAGGCTAGAAAAAGGTGTTTCATCGTGAAAATTCCCATAATAGTTTTCTTTTGCTAATGACTTTTTAAACTTTACAGGAAAGTTCAAATAGTTCACTAATAAATCTGCCAGGCGTCGTTACTTTATAATGTTCAGACGATATTATAAATTATAGCCAATTAAGGCCAGTCATTTTCGGATGTCGTTTTGCCGGTCGTTTTCCTGTGGTCGCGAAAAAACTACAGGGAAAAAGTGACAGGCCTGTCATTTTTTTCCTGTCACATATTTTCGTAAGGGTGCACTGTTTTTTCATATCAAACTATGTCTCATACACCTCACTCTCCACAAAGAATAACAAATGCGTTCAGAATTCATGTATTTCATATAAATTTTCAGGTTTTATAGGTTCCACTTAATTTTATAATTTCCAGTCTCTCATAGGAGAGAGACTGGAATAAGTAGGAAACGGACAACAAATATAGAAAATGTAGCATAATCACATCGACCCCATAAGATGGCCAGGTCGCCTGTCCGAGGAGATCAAGTCGACTATCTGATATGACCAAATCGACCGTCTATGATCAGCGATTCGACCCTTTATAATAATCAATTCCGTCCTCTGTGATGATCAGTTCGACTATTTATGACGCTTGAGTCGACCGTTCGAGATGACCAAGTCGACACTCTGAGATGATCGATCTGAACCTCTTGTTTCAACCTTCTAGAGATAGTCGCTTTAGCCATCTTCAAGGGCTTTCCTATAGTTGACCCTGCAATATAGTCTGTCTGCACATCTAGATGGCCCAACTGACCTTCCATTCATCTCCGTGTAACCATTTCGAATTCATCCGAATCATTCCGGAATCTGTATCCGAACCAATGCGAGTTAATCCGAAAAAGTCCTAGATTTTGTTCGATCGAAGTCGGTTAAAAATTAATCCGAACCAAATTATCAATACAAATGAATCCGAACTCGGACTGACCTAAATTGATTTTCAATCCGAATGAATCCAATTCAATCCGAACTCGCATTCATTCCGTTTCATTCGGATTGAAAATCGGTTTGGGTCAATCCGAGTTCGGATTTATTTTGGTTTGGAAATTTGGTTCGGATTGAACCGAATTGAGTCGCATTAATTTTTAAGCGATTTGGATGGAACAAAATGTAGAACTTTTTTCGAATTTGTTCGGATACAGATTTCGGAATGATTCGAAATGCATTCCTATCCGATACTTTCGCCAGGGTTATTATGACGAGAAAATTCAGTAATTAATAATAATTCCAATATAAATGGCACAATTTTTTCCGCTCACTTACAATTCTTTAAACATGGCGGATTATTTTTTTCATTGACAAAATATGACTCTCTGCGTATATAACAGTCGGACATAGTACTTCTAGTATTTTTTCATCATTTGAATACTATAAAAAATACATTTGATTAAAAATGCCTGTATTTGGTTGAAACTTTGTCTTTTGTGGTAGAAAATTAATCTTTTCGGTGACTAATTCACCTTTTTGGTTCAAAGTTCATGTATTTTGTTAAAAATAAATCTTTTTTGGAACAAAATTAATGTTTTTGGTTGCAAATTCATTCCTTTGGTTGAAAATGAGTTTTTTATTGAAATTTAACTTTTTTAATTAAAAATTTAAATAAACTTTTTTCGACATTTTTTTATAGACATTTAATCTTTTTGTTAGGAGAATTCATCTATTTTGCTGAAAATTTATCTTTTTTTGGTAGAAAATTGTTTTTTTGTTAAAAAGTAATTTTGTTAACTATAAATTCAACTAGATCTGTTGTCAACTTTTTTTCCATAGACTTTTCATCTTTTTGGTTGAAAATTTAACTGTTTCATTGAAGATTTATCATATTTGGATTAAAACTTGTTTCTCTGAATGAAAATTAAACTATACTATTTTTTCTGAAAATTTATCTTTTTTAGTTGAAAATTTATCTTTTTTGGTATAAAATTAATCTTTTTGATTGAAATTTCATTTATTTGGTTGAGAATTAGTCGTTTTTTTTCAAATTGAAATATAAGTTTTTTGACTACAAATTTGACTAAATTTTTTATCGACACTTTTTTCATAGACTTTTCATATTTTTGGTTGAAAATTAAACTGTTTCTTTGAAGATTTATTTTATTTGAATTGAACTTTATTTCTCTACCTCAAAATAAAACTATTCTATTTTTTGTTGAAATTTTATCTTTTTGAGTTGAAAATTCATCTATTTTATTGAAATTTTGTCTTTTTAGGTAGAAAATTAATCTTTTTTTTAGAAATTTCATTTACTTGCTTGAAAATTAGTTGTCTTTTTAATGCAAAACTATATTTTTAAACTAAAAATGTAACTATTCTATTTTTCTTCGACTTTTTTTTATAATAGCCATTCAATCTTTTTGGTAGAAAATTCATTTGTTTATCTTTTTATCTTTTTTAATTATAAATTTGTCTTTTTTGTAGAAAATTGAAAATGCATCGCTTTGGCTAAACGTTCATTTCTTTATTTAAAAAATTAATAAATTTTGTTGAAATTTTTTTTGATTGATAATGCATTTTTTTACTATAAATGTAGCTATTTCATTTTTACTTCAAAATTGATCTTTTTCAATTGAAAATTCACTTATTTTGCTGTAAACTCGTCTTTTTTAGTCGAAAATTCAATTATTTTGGTAGAAAGTGCATATTTTCTACCAAAAAATTTCTTTTTCAAAAATGTATCCTTATGGCCAAAAATGGAATTGTTAAATTTTCATTTCAGAAAATTATTCCAAAATTTTTAAAAACGAATGTTTTACAAACCAGCTTAATTTTCTACCAAATTTTTAAAGTTCCAAGCAAAAAGACAAATTTTCTGTAGAAAACAAATGCATTTTCAACCCACAAATATGAAATTTCAAAGAAAAATTTTATTCTCAAACAAAGAGACAAATTTTCTACAAAGAATATTCCTTTTCTACCAAAAAAGACGAATTTTCAACAAACTGCATAAATTTTCAACCAAATAGTTGAACTTATAAATTAAAAAATAAATTTTCAACCAAAAGTGGAATAGTTACATTTTTATTTTATACAATTAATTTTCAATAACAAAAATAAACCTTTCATAAAACAGTTGAATTTTCTACCATATTGTTAAGAAATTTCCAACAAAATAGTTTAATTTTCAACCAAATACTTTAATTTAAATCAAAAATTAATTTTCACTAACAAAAATAAATGTTCTATGAGACAGTTGAATTTCCAAGCTGAAAAATGAAGTATCGACCAAAAAATTAATTTTTTATCAAATAGGTTAACAGTAATTTAAAAAATTGGCTTTGAACCCAAAAAAGACATTTTCAACAAACTACATCAATTTTCAACCAAATAGTGAAATAGCTGAACTAAAAAAACTCCACTTTTAACAAATAATGGAATAGTTAAATTTTGTTATAAAATTAATTTTCAATAACAAAAATAAGCCTTTTTATAAAACAGTTGAATTTTCTACCATATTGTTAAATTTCTAAGACAAAAAGACGAATTTTGTATACAAAACAGTTGAATTTTCAACCCACAAATATAAGGTTTCAACAAAAAATATAATTTTTAATTAAATAGTTGAATATTAGGTTAAACAAATTAGTTTCGAACCACAAAAAAAAAATTCAAAAAAATAGTTGAATTTTCAACCGAGAACAACAAAAACTGGAATAATTCCATTTCCTTTACCAAAAATTAATTTTCAATAAGAAAAAAAAATCTTCTAAAAAACAGTTGAATTTTCAACCTGAAAAATGAAGTTTCGACCAAAAAGTTAATTGTTAACTATTTTTTGACAAGCTATCTGAATTTTCAACCAAATTTTCTATTCAAAACAGTTGAATTTTCAACCCGAAATTATCAAATTTCAACAAAAAAGCTTTTTTCAACAAGCTACATTAATATTCAACAAAACAGTTTAATTTCTGAAATAAAAATCAATTTTCAACCAAAACTGGAATAGTTAAATAGTCATTTTGAAAAATCAATTTTTAATGAAGAAGATAGTTCATTTGCAAACAAATAGTTGAATTTTCATTTGAAAAAATTAAATTCAAAAAAAAAAGGAAGCTTCAACAAACTAGTTCGATCTTGAACCAAAGAAGTGAATTTTTGACTAAAATTTTGATTTTTTCACACAAAAAAAATTAATGTTTAAGAAAGTAGTTCAGCTTTCAACCAAGGAGTTAAATTTTCAACCTAACCAAATGAATTTTCAATGAAAAATAAAATAGTTGATATTTCAATGGAAAAAATTTTAAATAAAAAGAAAATTAATTTGACCAAAGAAGACGAACTTTCAACAAAATGGTTGAATTTTTAACCAAAACCGATTAGTTTACCACTATACAGTTCAATTTTTGATAGAAAAAATTTATTTTCAACTAAAAAAGATGAATTTTCAACAAAATGCATAAATTTGTAACAAAATAGTAAAAATTTTAAGCAAGAAGATTAATTTTCTACCTAAATGACAAATTTGCGACCAAATGGTTAAATTTTTAGTCTAAAAAAGATTATTTTTTAGCAATAAATGGAATAGTTTAATTTTCATTGAAAAATAATAATTTTCATTTTAGAAAAGCAAGTTTTCAACAAAAAGATTAAATTTTCGATCAAATTATTGAATTTTTAAACTTTCAAAATTTATAATTGAAAAATATAAATGAGGTGGAATTTATCTCCTTATTATATTTAATTTGAAAAATTCTTTTATATAATTGGCAGAGCCTCTGCCCCCCCTGCTACATATATTCTTTGAAGATAATTCACAATCGCCCCCTCCGAGAAAATTTTTGGATCCACTCTTGGATAATAGTTTAACTCTACTTTTATTTTATAAAAATTCAATTCCTGAATAAAGATGTTTCCGAGCAAATCATCATTAAACTGTACAGCTGAAGCTTTGGTATATAAAGCAATTAGCACTCCAGTGCGAGCACTATAACCCCTATTAACTCGTATACGCCCTAACTATTAGGATAATCGTAGGTTCCCTCTACTAATCTCTTTTATTTCTTGCAGAGTTAACGACATACTTATAAATTACATTTCATCATTTATTTTTTGAAATTTTAAGATTTTGGCCAGCGAAAACCCAAAAAAATAAATAATTTATCGCCCCCACATTTGTGAATAGACCTTTTAAAATTAAAGGTCAAAGCATCAACAACTATTTTTTGGTGATTGTGAATTCTCTTTCGTTAAAGCTCTTTGGGCTTTAACGAACATATTCTCATCACGTATCTCGTGCCTCGCACTCGATTTTGTCCAAAATCTGAACTTTTCTGCATTATGTTCAACACTATTATATGAAATGTATATTATATTTATTTCTGTATCTCAAGTTGGTACTGCTTATTCAGATATTGCAAGGTAATGTACTAATTTTATTTTTCATGATTACATTTCATAATATGGATTGGCATTGAAGCATACGTATATTTATTATCTTGTTTTTATAATTTAAAAAAGTGCGCATTCTATAAAAAAATGTTATTATACATTATACTGCAACTTGTATCGTTTCTCCATAAATTTAATTTGCTTATTTTCAACGTTATTTTTGACGATTCTAACTGAAAATACACATCCAGTGTTCTAAGCAAATTTGTAGAAATAATTTAGGCGAAAAATTTTGTTAAATAAAAATTTATTGTCATTTTTCCGAAAAGTTCATTTTTTATTTTTAATGTATTTTTATAACAAGAGTTTATAACAAGTTTGTAGATCTTTTTTGAGTGAAAATTTTTTTTCTATCAATATTTTTTCTTCCCTTGTGTCCTTCTTCGAAGAATTTAATTTTTTATTTGTAATGTTATTTTTTACAATTAAAACAAAAAGTACGCGTCCTTTAAAAAAATTACCGATGACAAATTTGTAGCTCTTTTTCGGATGAGCAACATCTGTGTATTCATTTTTTTCACAGCTTTTGTCGTTTGTCCAAAAATTTAATTTTTTAATTTTTATTGTTATTTTTCACGATTAAATAAAAAACTACGCATTCTATCCAAAAATTATGGCTAAAAAATGTGTAGCTCTTCTTCGGGTTAACAACTTTTGTCGCATTGTTTTTTTTCGTATCTTGTGCCCTTTGTTCAGAAAATTAATTTGTTTATTTTTTATGTTGGTTTTTAGGAATAAAACCAAATCTACGCGTCTTGTCAAAAAGTGATTAATAACAAATTTGTAGCTCTTTTTCGGGTCAACAACTTTTGTCAATTTGTTTTTTTCGTAGCTTGTGTCGTTTGTTCAAAAATTGAATTTTTTTATTCCTAATGTTTTGTTTTTTAGTAATAAAAGAAAAACTACGCGTCTTGTCAGAAAAAGATTAATACAAATTTGTAGCTCTTTTTCGGGTCAACAACTTTTGTTGAATTGTTTTCTTGTAGCTTCTGTCGTTTGTCAAAAAATTGGATTTGATTATTTTTAATTTTTATTATTTTTGGCAATTATTGATCATAGCAGAGTTAGAAAGTGACGGGTTTTTCAGAATTTTTAATTTTATTACTGAATTTCCAGCTAGATAGAGGTAATAACTAATCAGATCTAACAGAAAGATTTGTTTAAACAAATTATGAATATTCATAATATTTTTGTTGAGTAATACTAGCAAGCTGTAGTTTTTTGCAGAAATATTCAACATTTTGTCCACTTTTTACTCAGAGCAAGGTGATAACTAATACAATTTAACAAACCTAATTGTTTAAACGAATTATTGTTCATAACTATCTTCTCCTTCAGTAATGCTAGATATTTGCGTTTTTTTTTAATTCATAACTTTTTGTTCCCTTTTTACTTGGTGAGATAATAATTAATGCAAGTTAAGAAACATGACTGTTTCAGCAATTTATTATTGTTTATAACTATCTTCTCTTTAAAGAATGCTAGAAAGTTGGAGGTTTTTCTGAAATATTTATCTTTTCTTTGAGATTTTAGTCAGGCACATATAGTGAAAATTAATATTAATATAAATTTAAACAAAAAGACTTTAAGTAACTAGTTCTAGGAAAATTTAATATTTTAATATGATCCATATATAAAATTTGAAGAATATTTCGAATATCTGTTTTATTTAAAAAAAAAAATAGATTGAAAAATTATTTTCTCTAATGTTTACTTGTTATTTGTTCACAACTGAACAGCCAAAGCAAAGTTAAAAATTTCGGAAAAAACCGCAAATTTCTAGCATTATTCAAAGACTATATTATTAAAAATATTAAATAATCATTCAAACAGTTATGTTTGTTAACTTGAATTGAAAAGTTAAAAATAAGTTTAAAAATTCGGAAACCCCCGTGACTCTCTGACAATAATTATAGAACAGAAAATAGTTATAAGCAATAATAAATTGTTCAAGCAACTATTTTTGTTAACTTATATACAATAAGTATTACATCAATAAGTGAAAAGTGACCGCAACGTTAAAAATTTTTGAAAAACCCTCAACTACCTAGCATTGATATAGGAAAAGATAGTTATAAACAATAATATAATTTGTTTAAACAATAATGTTTACTAAATTGATTTCATTATTAACTCATTCCAACTACAAATTGAACAAAAGTTGAAAATTTCAAAGGAAAACCGCAACTATATAGCATTACTATAGGAGAAGATAGTTATAAGCAAAAATAAATTGTTCAAACAATTATTTTTGTTAAATTGAATTATATATTACCTAACTGTAATTTAAAAATTGAAAATAAGTTTAAATATTCGGTAAAAACCGCGACTTCCTAACTATATTCGAAGAAGAAATTGCGAAATACAATAATTTATTATTCAAAAAATTCATTCAAACATCTACTTATCAGTATAAATTAGAATTTCAGGTATTAGAAACCATTTTTTTTTTTAAATGACAAAAAAATAATAATTAGCGCCAAAAACTCGAAAAACAAAATTTTTCACCCATGGAGTTTTTTTGGGACACTATAAAACAGACGTATAGGGGTGAAATTTATAATGTAATTATTCATTTGCATTCTGCAGCTAATTGTGAAAAGGCATTTTAAATTTCATCTCGATTCACCTATTCCCGTAGAGAAATTGCCCAATTTGATCCTGATTCCCGACGGGGCCCCGATCGGGTTAGCTCAATGTGGCCCTGATCATGGATACTGTTGTGGTCCTGGTTGGGGCCACATCGGGCTACCCTCTGTGAATCAGAGTTTATTTATAAACTAGTATTAATTTAATTTAAAATTATTCCCTGTCTTAAGTAGTGAATATTAAACTCATTTTTAGCTCACTGACTGATCTTAAGTTAAATTAGTTAAACTTAACTTCTCGCATGCAAAGAGAGTATAAAAAACGACAAAAAACTGAAAAAAAAGCTTTATTTAATTTGACTAAAATGTCTAGAAAAGTATGTTTAGGGACTCATTCATTTAGTTATTAAATATAAAATTATCAATTTAGTATTAATTATTGTAGGTATTTTTTTAATCTGTTTAGATCTTATACTTAGTTAGATTTGAATTTACCGCGCTAATCTCGAATGTATTCGATTAGTCTTCCATTCGATTATTTGGCAACGAACATACGGAAGGAAGAAAACTTTCTAAAAGTGACGTTCAGTAAACAGATAAACCGGTAACGTCATGTGGATAAATCGCTTTAAATAATTCTCAATTGTCCTCGTTAATCATCTAAGCAAAATTTTTAGACCGGAGTGAGGTGTTCAAATAAAACTAGAATTATCCACTGTAGCTCTCTAAGATTTCCGATAGTGAACCTCGAGAAAAAATCGACAATTTGAAGATCATTTATTGTTCCTCTTTGCGTGAAAGTGCTAAATAGATTGAGAATTGGGAACCAGAATTGGGACCAATTATACAAAAAGGTCCCACTCATCTTTTTAGTATGCTATAAAGGTACGTATAGACTTAATGCTGTGAATTCTTTGTACTATAACCTCAGTTTTTCATTCGTTGCTCGACGTGCTAAAAAACTTCGTTTATAACATTTATTCTTGGATTTTTTGGTCGTTGACAGTGAAATAATTTTTTATTCATTAAAAAAAATATTCAATCGTATAGCAGAATTTAATAAAATTTTGAATTTTTTTCAGATAAAGCACAATGAATCTACACCTTGTTCGACCATTCCAGTTAGTGTAATTTGTTGAAAGAGGCCTAAAGAAAGAAAGAACTATTGACTGTGTTACAGTGGACTGGAAGTGACTTTTAACTAACAAAAAATAAATTTTCAACAAGAGATAATTTTCAATACAAAAAAAGGAATTTTGAACAAGCTAGTTGAATTATCAACCAAAAAGTTGAACTTTCAACAAACAAGAATAATTTTCAACACAAAAAGACGACCTTTTACCAAAAATATTAATTTTCTACCAAATCGTTGAATATTCAACCAATAAGATGAATTTTCCACAAACAAGATTATTTTCTACCCAAAAAGACGACTTTTCAACAAAGTACTTGAATTTTCTACCAAATAGTTGAATTTGTTACCAAAAAGGATAAATTCCCTGGCGAAAGTATCGAATAGGAGTTAATCCGAAGTCATCCGAATCATTCCGGAATCTTTATCCGAATCAATCCGAGTTAAATCGAACCAATCCGAAAAAATTTCTACATTTCGTTCAATTAAGTCGGTCTAAAATTAGTCCTACTTGATCCGGTTCAATCCGAATAAATTCGGAAAAAAATTCAAAACCGAATGAATACGAACGCGGATTAAATTAAAACGATTTTCAATCTGAATCAATCCAATTCAATCCGAACTCGGATTCATTCGGATTGAAAACTCAGTGTATATAAATCCGAATTCAGATTGATTCGGATTCATTCAAATTGAAAATTTGGTTCGTTTTTGAGTTCGGATTGAACCGGATTGAGTCAGATTAATTTTCAAACGAGTTGGGTCATACGAAATGTAGAAATTCTTGAGGACTAGTTCGAATTGACTCGGATTGGTTCGGAATCTGATTCCGGAATAATTCTAATTGGTTCGGAAGGAAATCCTATCCGATACTTTCGCCAGGGTTTTCAACCTTGCGATGCAGCTTACGGCAATGAAAAAGGTTCCAACGAAAGCACTTTTCAAAGAGTACCACATGTGCTCATGTATCACGGGTAAGAAAATTTAGAATACG
>JAABKJ010011368.1:0-10759 GCA_011634705.1 Andricus grossulariae
TAACGCTGATAGAATGCTGCGTCTTTACAGACACATCTATCGATGAGCAGGTTCTCCCGACATCCTGCTACGCCTTTATTTGAGCCGCGTTGTTCGTACATCTCTCGCCACACAGGTCCAATTGTCCGAACAATCCCATCATTTGGGATTGTTTTAAGGTCAGCTAAGTTGCCCGTCTTTGATAGAAGCACTGTGCGCCCTTCCGCCAACAACTCCAGAATAGGCTCTTCCGACTTTAGATATAAGGTGAAAATGCGGGCCAGATGCTGATGGGTTGCAGGAAACTTCTTCCACCAGAAGGTCTTGATACCATCTGATCCCGGAGCGGAATAGTTGTTCATGCCCCTTAATAAGTTTTTCACCTTCTTGGTAGTGATAGGTGGGCATTCCTCCTCAGGTATTATGAGGGCACTGCACAGCTCCTTGAAGCAATTTATATTCTTTGAATGTTCTTTCAGTGGATGCCGGACTTCGTAGACTTCTCTCCAAAAGTCATCGACCTCCTCTAGTGTGGGCGGGTGGACGACAGTAACTGGAGGGTCTCCAAAGAGTCGAGATGGGTCAGATAAAAACTGTTGATTTTCTCTGACCCACCCTTCTCTCCGTTCTAGACTTCTTCTAGCGTTAGATAGTACTCGTATTCTGTCAACGATATTCTGCCTGATTGTCGGTGGCCTTGACTTGTTGAGTGTGTGATGACAGATCCGCAGCTTCCGCGCGCACTGTCGAACCTTGGCAGTGAAAATCCTGCCAGATGTTATGTAGCTAATCACACACTGAATGCGAAACGTGTACTGTCTTGTCCAGCCTATCTTTGTGCTGAGTTGATGCATACGTCTTTTGGTCTCATGATCAACCGTTTGTTTTGTTCTACGGTTTGCATCGGCCAAAGCTGCCGCTGAATTATACACACTACAATTGATAGTCCAGAGGTCGGGTTCTTTGAAAAAATCTCTACGATGCTCGTCATCCAGTTGAGCCAGATCTTTGGGCTTGCGAGAAACCTGAATGTTGATGTTTCTCCGGCTTGTGGTTAGTCTCAGTTTCGCCTCTACAGACGAGTATGCGAAAAATGCGAGAGCTCTGGGTGTTTCTCGCACCACAGAGTATGCAGTCGTGCTATGTAACCTTTTCGTTCAGGGACCATACTTGTATCATAGTTCTTCAGCTGGTCGTCCCTGAGTCGATCCGTAAAGTCAAAAGTAATGAGAATTTACCGGTCAATCGCTTTTACTCCGTCTTGATTGGCTCTCTCAACTCTAGGATAGTCGGCATTGTTGTCCGACCCATTGTCGTGAGCCCTGCGCGTTCGATTGTTTTGAACCGCACGTACTAAAACTATGTTTCGCGTTATCATTGCTGTTCCCACGAGCAGCTAGGGAAAAGGGTTCATCCATCCTTTCAGAGCCCCGCATGCAAGGATAAGGCTGCATACTCTAAAAAGTCGTCCGGTACCCCAGAATCACCGTTTGAGACACCTCACTCAGGTGCTATTAACATCCGGCACCGTTGTCACGCCTGCTCTTAGGGGTTATTCATTCGGGGCTTTTCTTGGACTGCGACTGCTTATTAATTATTGTAACCATATTCAGCAGAAACCCTTGGTACAGGGAACCACTATCCACAACCCCAGGACGTGTTCGGTGGCTTTGTCATAGGCCCTTCGGTTCGATTCCTAAGGAATTAAAACCGAAACCAACAAAAAAAGAATATATATATATATAGCTATGACTAGCTACAGCATATTACTCCTTTTGTGTCATTTCACGTTTTTTCGCTGAAAGCGTTTCAGGCCATACGATTCATTGAATTATTATCATAATTTTATTTATTTAGTGATAGTCCAAACTATCGCTGCAGAGACTTTCAAAAAACACAGAATTTCTGGTCGAAGTTTAATTGTCTGACTTTCACTGCCTTTTTCCACTAGACAAAAGAGGCAACTGCTGGTTATTGAACAACGCGCATATTCGGTCGGACAGTTTGATTACTTTGTTGCTAACACTAATTCATTTGATAAACACAAATATCACTTCAAAACCAAAAGAAAAGTTCCTAAGCTGATTATCAACATTTTTTTCATGAAAGAGTCAAAAATTGTATGAAGGATACTTAATCGACTCATAGACAAAGTTACAATTTTATAGAAAGAACTTCTTATAATTAACTCATTTAACGAACTTATCATACCTTAAATAGTCACTATAAAGGCGAACGTCTGATTATCTATTATAGCTTATAAATAAACAAAAGTATGAAACGATAATTTCAATTTACAGAAACTACTTCAAAATTAACGTAGGCAATTTTGTGTAAAACCCAGCTTTGAACCATAAGTTGATTCAATTGTATAAGCTATCACCCTTTATTGAAATTAACCAATCGAAAATTCTAATTTGTCAACAAAATTCATTATCAATAATCGGCACAGTTCAAATTTAAATATCAGATGAAATTGTTGAATTCAACAACATAATCTCGAAAATTCCAACCGAGATATCTGGTATAGTTGGTAGATCATTTTTAAAACAATTAAACAGATCTATTTTTAAATTTCTTTCAAAAATAAAAGAAATTTGACCGCATTTTAACTAAAATTTTCTATTTCACTTAAAAGCTGCGTGCTCTTTACAAGATGAACGCTTGCATTCATTACTCTTCATAGTATAATGGCCTAACCTACACTGCCTTTTTCCACTGAACAACGAAGTCGCATTACTTATCAGTGATAAACGCACAATTACGATCAGACCTCTGACTTACGATACAACGGAACATTTAGCCACTCGCGATCAATAAGAGCTTTCCCATAACAGATATCCAATCACTTCACTTCAGAACAAAAGATAATTTCTAAGGTAAATAATTAACACCTTATTCATAAATAATTTCAACAGATATCTAACCCACTCTTGAGTTCTACTCACCTATTCCTCAAGTTTATATCAAAAGAGCCCTCACAGTAGAGGCATTTCTCACAAAGTATTCGCATTTAAATAATTGTCAGTAGTGAAAAATCGTTAATCTATTAATGAAACAAAGTTCCAAAATGAAAAATTTTATTTGTACGAACACTACTTTAAGATGAAAGTAAGTTATTTCGTTTACGACCCATTCGTTAGAAATTGCCTCATCCGGATGAATAAAACTCTCTCTTCTCCTTGAATTTACTCATTTTACTTTAATCTCATTTTTACAAAATGCCTAACGATCCTAATCAAACTCAATTTACAGGCGATATCAATCGCACACACAGTGAAGCCATTATGAAATCCACGGCAGAGTGTTTCGCCGTACAACAAGGGATCGTAAACATCCCTAGACATGACGGGAAAAACATGCCCGTTAGAGATTTAATTGAGGACGTAATCAATGGGATGTTGAATGGGAAGATGTTCAGTGCCAGCAAATTGTCAAAAGCAATACCTCAGAGCCGTTTCAGCCCGGTTAAAGGGTCCGGCCAGAGATAGCATTCATGGAAAGAATTTTTCATCAATGAATGATTTGGTTAAACACCTGAAACAACGTTTTGCCCCTCGTAAAACCTATGCGTGGTACCTGCATAAAATTTCTATTATTAGAATGAGATGAGAAGAAAACGTCAGTGCATTCTTTGATTGCGAGATTCTTTTAAGATCAGGAGCTAAAGCTGCACTTCAAGCTAAATATCCCAATGTGGAGCAACTCTTAGCTTCCCTGAACGACTGTACTCTTGAAGCTTTAAAACTTGGATTACCGGATAGTATTTCAGGTTTAATGGAAGCACGCAACCCTTCAAGTTTAAATCCTGCTTTGAAAGTCGCGCTCGAATACAAAGCGAGACAGCAGTCAAGTTCACGAAACATCCTACAAACCCTTATCATGAATCAAGATATTCTCACCCCAGTTATTTAGATTCATATGATGATCATAATCCTAGTGCTCATGTTAGTTTCATAATGAGTGCACACCCCTATGAAGCTCCTATGAAGTTCACTCATACTTTCCTCTGTTCTTCTATTCTCTGATTCACTCTCTCAAGTTCTGTTCGGCGAGCGCCTTTATTGTTCTTAAAACATTTCCTTTTACCAGCGGGCCTTCCAGGTCCCCTTTTTTGCAACGGCGCTGCTACCGTCAGCTGTTCAGTTTCTAGTTTGATTTAACTACCGCCAAGTGCTGCCACCACACCATTATCCGTTGTGTCTATTTCGATCTACCAATCCCGCACAGACTCTCATCCTTCAACTTAACACCGTAACTTATGTATTTTCACTCCTCGATCGCATGACGCGTGTTCAACGATTTCCTCACCAACCGGAAGCCGAAATGGTTATTGTTTACAATGATGCAATTCTGAACGTTTCTTTTTTTTTAATTTGTAGTTTAATTTTGAAGATTTTCAACAGAAGATTCTCCAATTTTCATGGTACGGAATAGAAGACGTTAATACTTAATTTGTTTGAAATAAAATGATGCAATTTTGAATGCTTTTCTTAAGTAGTTTAATTTTGAAGATTTAAAATTGCAATGTATTCAATTTCACAGATTTTCAATTGAAAATTCTACAAATCTTACTTTTTATGATTTAGAAAGATGTAAATTGGAATGTTTTTTTTTTCTGTATTTAATAGTTACGTTTCGAATATTTACATTTGAAACCCGTTTAATTTTAAAGATGTGCAAATTAAAATTCTTAAATTTGAATTACGTCGAAGAAAAAAAGTCATGTCTTTTTAATTCTAAATCCTCCACATTGAAAATTTCAAATGTTAATCATCAGAATTACAGAATTTTTGATTGGGAGAATTAAAACTTTTATAATTTTAAAATGTATGTAAATCTTTGAAATTAACATCTCTTTGATCAGGAAGATATGTATTTCAAGTCTCTAAAATTATGAATAGTTATAATTGAAAATTCTTCAGGTTTAAAGATTTAGAATTGAAAATTCTTCAATTTTAACGATTTTCAAATGAATATTTTTATATTGGTGAGTTTTTCAAAGAATATTATTTAGTTTGCAATCTTCATTGTTTGAAATAATGTAATTTTGAATCCTTTTTTTAAGTCTATCAATTTTCGAGATTTGAAATTGCAATTTATTCCATTTTATAGATTTGAAATTGAAAATTCTTCAGTTCTTAATTTGCATCATTTAGGAAGATGTAAATTGGAATTATGGTTTTGTCTTTATTTGCTCAATTTTGATTATTCACAGCCGAAAACTTTTTAATTATAAAGATATACAGTTCAAATTTATAAAATTTTGAATAGTTACAATTGAAAATTCACCAATCTAATAAATTTCAAATTCTTCAATTTTAACGATTTTCAAAGTAATATTTTATATTCTTAAGACTTAAAATTATATAATAATTAATTTTAAATGGTTATCATTTAAAATAATGCAATTTTGAATGTTTTTTTTTTAATTTGTAGTTTAATTTTAATGATTTACATCAGAAAATTCTTCATTTTTCACGGTTCGGAATAGAAGACGTTAATATTTGATTTATATAAAAGATAATTATGCAATTTTGAATCCTTTTCTTAAGTAATTTCATTTTTGAGATGTAAAATTGCAATTTATTCTCTTTTATAGATTTGCAATTGCAAATTCTTCAATTCTTTAATTTGTATAATTTAGAAAGATGTAAATTGGAATGTTCTTCTTCAATATTTCAATTTTGATTACTTACAGATGAAAACTTTTCAATTGTTAGAGTGTGCGAATTAAAATTCTTAAATTTTGTTGATTTTTATGATCAAATGTTACAAGTTTTCAATTCTATATCCTTCATTTCGAAAAAATTCCACATGCAAATTATCAGAATCACAGAACTTTTCATTGGAAATTTAAAACGTTCATAATTTTTAAATGTGTCTAAATTTTCAAAATAAAAATCTATTGAGTTTTAAAGATTTACATTTCAAATTTCTAAAAATTCTAATAGTTGAAATTAACAATTCTTTAATTTTAACGAATTAATTAATCAATTCTTTATTTCGTTTATTCACTGGAACTTAAATTCATATTGTCTTAACTAATTTTAATTAATCTCCTCAGTATGTCCAATTTCATATTATCGGAATTTCTAGGATTCTCATTTGAAGCGGTATAATACTAATAACTTGAATATCGCAAATTTCGATTAAACATAGAACTAAATTAAAAAAAAATTAAAGATGGCGGGAAATTTAAAATTGAAATCAGGACCACTGTCGCAAGTCTCTAGCAAATCCCGTCTTTATGGAGTAAATGCAGTTGCTGTGTGAATTGCAACCGAAAAACCGGTGTTAATTTCCAATTAAAACTTGATCGTCTATTCCCGGTGGGTCGAAAGTAATAACGAACGGACGCTCTTCCGAACGCAATAACTCATCATGAAAAATGCAGCCGACATTTTTAACTGCGGGTTTTCGACTTTTTCACGAGTTGGTTCCATTTTCAATGGATTCGCGAGTAGGACTTGGTTCCATTCAAGGATGAATTCAACAAATTGAATAATAAATTTACCTTTATTTAAGGAAAAGAAGTATTACACACCACTATATTGCATAAAATTAAAAATACGATATTATTTCTTATCTATCCTAAACTCTGAATTTAAATCAAATAACGACTGCCAAAACAGTCGTTTTAACAGATTAAAATGAACTATCATTCGTTAGTAAGCACATTAAAAGATAGGGATTAGATCAATAAAAATGGCAGATTTTGTTTGCAAAAGTTACTGGTTATATAATTCGAAAGATTAGATACATTTGACTTTGTTGTTAGAAAATAAATCGACTGCTTTGTCGGTCGTTGAATCTGCATTGTTTTAATCGGTCAAGATTGATTCCGATTCAGACACTTTTGACTAATTCCAATGTAGAGTGTATTTATCCTAGAATCTTACGAATTATACAACTTGAAAATTTGCTTATCATCTAGACTAAATGGTAGAGTCTATAAAGTATACTTTGCTTAGGCTCGGCCAAAGGTACTTGGTACTTGGATTTACCTTTTTTTCAATTCACAGTATTTCTGTTGGTAGAATTCAATTTAGGACATGAAAAAAGATTTTAGTCAGAAGTTGAATATAATTTCCTTAATTTAACTTTAGTTATTTGATAATACAATACCTCATTATGATAGAACATTAGTTAATTGCCTAAACCTAATAAACAAATGCATGATACAATCATTTTGAAGCAGTTAGAACTCGTTTTTTCATAAGAATCAAATCACCAATATATCAAGTTACATTATTACTAATATTACAATATTAAGATATTGAAATATTTATATATTTTTTTATCAGAATATCAAATTATTTTAGTTATTCAAATATGTATATGAAGCTAGGATTTAATTTTAATTACTCTCTCAATGTGAAAGAGACAATTAGACTGGTTCAAAAATAAAAGCAAAGAGCGACCCGTTAAGAAAATAATTGTCTGTTTCAAGAAAGTCAGAATATGATATTTTTTATGCAGAGGCTTAGTTTCTTTTCAACTATTTGAAGCTTCCAGCGCTGTGCATCTCAAACAAAGATAGCGATCCCTTGACGTCCTAAGGTCATAGCAAAACATTAGGACAACTAGCGCCGCGCAATGAGACTTTTTGTACTAATCAACTTCGGACATTATCAGGGCCAACTTACAATCTCTAATATGCAGAGATGCATAGGGCGGAAAGCCTTCAACAAGGAGAGGTCGCAAGATGTGCGTCGCTGATTCGACTAAGGCTTCACAGGGTGAAAGTACATCAAGATCCATTAGGTGCTTATTTTTTCTTTAGATCAAATGGGCCTTAGTTTCAAGATATCAAGGTTTAGGTGTCTGTGCTGGAGCGCTGGACTCGCAAAACAAAGCCCGGACTCCGGAATTCGCGCTTATGTATGATACCGTGTACAGTATAGTGGTAAGTTGAGCGCTCAGGCGTACATACTCAAGCGCGACATCTCGGAAACTGAGGCCGATTGGATCAAAAGAAAAAATACACACCTAATGGAATTATATGTACTTTCACATTGTAAGGCCCCAGTTGAATCAGCGACGCACATCCCGCAACCTCTCTTTCAAGTGCATGCGCACATGCATTGCATATTTAACACCTCCGACTTTAAATTATAACATCGCAGATTGACGGTCATACAAAAACTGCCTAACAGATTATGAGCCCTCATTAGACCCCCTTCTCCTCAAAAAATGTAACCGTAAATAATGCACATAGTGTATGAACACTTTCACCCCCATTGAGCTGTTACATAATTCAAGCAGGGGGACTTACAAGACCATGAAGCCAGTTAGGAATTTCACCATTCGTAGGCTGTAGACGTGCTGCGCGAAGATTGCGTGTAGGATCCTGAACCATTACAAGAATGTTCTTGGTACCCATTGGAGCAAGTACACGTTGACTCACGAGGGTTGCTGCTAAAGCATAATCTCTTCGTACTGGTATAAAAATGCGGTATTCCTGAACTTGAGGATTATTGTTATTCTGGATAGTGTGCAGCCTTGCAGAGAGTTGTGCGCGACCGTCGATTGCTGTCATAAACCACTCTAAAGGACCAGTTCCTTCCAGATTATCATCTAGAACGCCCTTAAGAATACGACCACCTTTGATTTGTACATAAATGTGGCTTCCTGGAGGAGGATCCAATGGTGTGCGGTTTCGATTATAGGCGACTACGTTATTATTTTCTCTACCTTCTGGTAACACTGCACCTAATTTTGTGAGCAAAATATACATTTATGAAATGTTTGTACTTTGTAAAAATAGTTTTTAATAAGTGCATACTGGGATCGTACGTAAACTGCGTCACCAATTGAATGGGGGAGGGCTTACGCCGAAAACCACATTTGGTAACAGGTTGGGGGGGGGGGGAGGAACAGTGCAAGTAACGTTACGAACACAGATAACGTTTAGTACGTTTTTTTAGTACTCCTTCCCATATTCCCGTCTTTTCACGTTTTGAAAAATATCTGTTTTTCTAATGCTTCCAAGTAATTTCGTCTTTTCTCGATTTGTTGTTTAAAGTTTTGTTTTGGTCAAAAATTCTACTATTTGATTGAAAATTTACTTATTTTGTTAAAAATGAAACCATTCTGCCAAAAACTCATCTTTCTTGGTCAAATATTTAACAACTTGGCTGAAAGTCGTACTGCTTTGTTAAAAATCAATTTTTTGGGAAGATTCATAATTTTAGTTGAAAATTCATCATTAGAGTGGAAAGTTTAACCAGAATTTTTTAAGACTAAGAATACATATATAACTATTCTACTTATTGTTGAAAATTTATATTCTTCATTGAAAAGTGAACTTTTCTATAAGATAATTCAATTATTATATTGTCATTATATAATAATCCGTCTTCTTTTTTGGAATTCAATTAGTTTTTATTTTTAATGAAAATAGTTTTTCGTCGAAATAACAGGTATTACCTATTTGGTTGAGAATTCACGTTTTCGGTTTGAAAATCCATATTTTCGTATATGCCATCTTTTTGACAAAAAATACAGCTATTGTGTTAAAAATTGGTCTTTTTGGGTGGAAAAATGATCTTCTTATATGAAAATTAATTTTATTGTCTGTGGATTCAACTATTTTTTTTAAATTCGTCCTTTCTTGTTTAATTTAACTGGTAGAAAATTATTAGAATTTTACTTAAACGTTTCTCGAGATACAATAGTAAATCAAGTTTAAAATCTTGAGTAAAAAAATAAAAATTGAGTAAAATCGAGTAAATTCCTGTGAGTTCAACAGAATGTTGAAAATGACCAAAAATGTGTTACTAAAAAAGTAATGTGGTTATTGGGTACATAATGAAAAGACACATTGGAATCATGTGTACCTCTTAAAAAGAATCTATGTTTATAGCGTTATTTGTGAGATGGTGCACGAAAAACTTTATTTCGAAAAGGACCCTTCCCGTTGTGTGAATATAATGCTCATATTTTCTTGACCATAGTAATTATTAATAATAATAAAGCGCAATTTTTTGCTTTTGCGCATTAAACCTCCCGTGTTTTCGCTCACATTAAGCGTGTTTTTATTTCGCGGATTGAATTTAACCATAAAGGGCTTGCACCACCCGCTTTTTTCTGTTCGCACTTATGGGATATCTTGCAATTAATTCGAACCCATAAAGAAAACAGAAATCGCCTGCGAACTTTTTGAGAAAACTTAATTTTCGATTTTTTTTTACATACGTTAACCAACATATTTTCATGAAAGTAACTTAATAGTGGAATTATATTGGCTCAAACCGTAAATGTTAGCATACAGAAAGGGCTCTAGGTGCTGAGTATCTTCCAGAAACTGAATCTTTTCGATATTTCAGAGAAATAGACAAAAAAAAAGTGGAAAATTGTTATTGTTTTGAAAGTTGCTCCTTTCCAGCCCATCGCAGGTCCCAACAACCTGTGTAAATCTTTGGACCATACAATTCTCTACCCAGACAATTCTTTTGTTTTTGTGCTTAAAATAATCGCGCAATATCTGGGAAGTGTGAAAAAAACATAATCCGGGAGAAAAAAGGCCCTTTGATTTGAAGTCAGTAATATATTTACAATTAAAATTCTTTCCATTGCATAAAGACTTTTAGTATAAATCTGAAATTTGTATAACTGTTTCTTATCATTTTATCAACAACTGAGGCTTTAAAATATACAAAGTTTGATCTATAAAAATTTGATTTGCTGTAATCTTTTTACAAATGGTGAGCATAGACTGATATACTTCGTAATATGATATTGTGTATTCAATAACATATTTACTACTGCGACATAG
>JAABKJ010011369.1:0-10758 GCA_011634705.1 Andricus grossulariae
GAGAATTGATGCCTCGGCGGTCTCGTGGTAAGAGGAGCTGCGGGGCCGAAAAGAAGGATGGGCTCAATCAAGCGTGAAGAACAGCAAAAGAGCTGCACTCTCAGCGCGTTAGTAACATCAGGTTGCGTCATGCCTCAAACCCAACATAAATCCTTAAAGCGACCCTGACTGTTGACACTCAGAGCAAGCGATTGTTGTGTTTGATTTAAGTGAAGGCCATTAAGGACCATACCTGAAACAGCACTAAAATGGGATTTCCAGTATAATTCAAAACCATTCCATGTAAACGTTAGTGGAAAAAAGAAAGTTTATATTTTGATTAAAAAATTTCATGAAGGCCACAAAAATAAATTAACTTCCTGCTGAAGAGAAAGCATGGACGGTTGGTTAAATATTAGTGCTACTATTGGTATTAGTTTAAAAGTAATAGCAGAATACTCTACTATTCATCTAAGCGCCTGACGCACTTCAGGCAGTTAGAAGAAATCAAACATAGAGCACTAAAACACAAATTAAATGGCAGTCTAATATTTTATTTATATTTTCAGCTAATTAATGAAGCATACTTCTACATAATAATATGGATAATGATTTTATGTCATACGTTTAAGAAGTCTAATTTTCGAGGGAAAAAAAAAGAATTTTTCACAAAATAGTTGACTTTGCTACCAATCAGTTGAACGATTGAAAAAAATATTTGAATGTGCATTAAAAAACCTAATTTTTATTTTAAAGAAACGAATTTTCACGACAGAAGATTAATTTTTCGCAAAAAATGCGAAATTTTTAACAAAATATATACAAATTTAACCAAATAGTTGAATTTTTAACTAAGAATAGTTTTTGAATAGGAATTTCTAAACTGAAAAAGGAAAATTATTAATAAGAAAAGGTTTATTTTAAAGTGTTGAATTTTCAATTGAAAAAAATGAATTTTTCACAAAATAGTAGAATTTTCAGGCCCATAATATGAATTTCCAAAAAAAATGTTCATTCTTAAGCAATCAATTGAATGTTAAACAAAATAGTCAACGTTTCAGTTAGATGAATTAATATTTACCAGAAAAACTTCATTTTCAACTAAAATTATGAATCTTCCAACAAACATTAAATTTGAGACATTTTTTCAACTCTCAAGAAAGTAGTGCAATTTTCAACGTAAAACGGTAAATTTTTTACAATATATGTGATAGTTGATATTCCAATTAAAAATATTTCAATTTAAGAAACGAAAAATTTGGATTCAATCAACAAAAACGAACTTTCAACAAAATAATTGAATCCTCTACTAAGCTAGTTCAAATTTTAACCAAACATTTGATTTTTCAAACTAAAAATTGATTTTCGACCAGAAAAGAAAATTTCTTAACAGAATACATACATTGTCAACCAAGTATTTAAATTTTTTACTAAGTTGTTAAATTCTCGAGCCGAAAATACAAATTTTCTACAAAACACTTGAATTTAAAAATAATAATAATAATAATCTTTAACTAAAACAAATTAATTCCAGACGCATTTTTAACCAAGAAGGTGAAATTCCTACAGAAAGAGATTAATTTCCAATAAAAAAATTTTATTCAAGAAAGGAAAACAAATTTCTATTAAATTGTCAAATTTTCAAGTTAGAAAGACGAATTTTCAAGCTGAAAATACGAATTTTCAAGCTGAAAATACGAATTTTCAACAAAATAGTTGAATTTTCAACAACAAAAAAATAACTTTTTGAAATTTTATTTCAATTGTCCACAAATTATTTAATTTTCAACCAAAGAATACAATTTTAAACAAAAAATAATTCATTTTCAACAAGTCCAAGGACTGTAATCATTTAATAAAAAAATCATAAAAGATAGTTTATAGTAATTAAGTAATAGAATAATAACAATTATTAATATAAATTGAAATAGATTAACTTGTTCAAATTAGAGGAGAATAGTTCATTTTTTAGTAAAAATTATGCATGTTGAATGGTAAATTTAGTCATTTCGTTTCTTTCTTACCTAAATTGCAAAATAAAAATTAAGTTTTTACCTTCTAAATCTGTAAACACAAACTTCAACTGATTTTTTTTAAAATACAGGTATATGACATGAAATAATTTTTTTATTGTTTTTTGGAAGCTTATTTCATTATTTGAATTAACATCGAAATAACAATAAAGTGTTAAATATTAACGCTTCCTAAAAAATAATTTGAAACATGTAAAGCGAAGAATTTATTTCCACTTATTTAAAAAATGGGCTAGACACTATTGTATCTTAAAATATTTCAAACTCTTAAAAACGTGTGCAAAAACGCTCTAATAACCCTAATGAAAAAAAACGATTTTCTGTGATACAAAAACCTCTATAAGTCGTCCAGTTTTTAATTTGTACAATTTTGTTATAATACTTTTTTACTACATTTTTTACTGTAGAATAACACTTTTTGAACTATAATGAAAAATATAGAAAACAAAGAATTTAATTTCACTTATATCAAAAAGGGCTCTATACTTTTTCGTAATATTTAAAGAATTAAAAAACTTTTATTTGTGGAGGCACTTCTCATTCAGCTTTCAAGCAAATAATTCTATTTTATCTCTGCTCTTGAATTTTTTTGTGAATTTCTTATCTCTGATTTTTACTTCCATTACACAGATTTTTATTTTTATTCGTTTTCGTTCAAATATTTTGCACTTAGTACAGTTTTATATTTTTTATTCTATTCAGAAATCCTTATTGTTTCGGCCGGGTGTCTGTCCATCCGTCCGTCGTTTTTTTGTCCGGGCGGGGAAGTAGGGGAAGTGATGGGATGCATGCGAAGGACAGGGAAGGGAGGAGAAGTTAAGGAGGAAGGGGGGGGGGTGGAGAAGAATATCAGAAGAAGAAAGGGGAAGTGTGATGAGCGGAATTATTGGAGAGGAGGGAAAGCAAGTGAAAGGAGGGAAAATTGATCTTTTTTATCTTTGGTTCTCTCATAACTTTCACAATTATATTCCAGAATAATAGCCATCACCAGAGATTTTTTAAAACTAAAATAAAAAAAATCCGTATACTGATTTTGTTTTGTTTATTATTTGGCTTGGAAATTACGATTGATTTATTCTCGTGCGTGAAAATGACGTACGCTAGACATCGTGTTAACGAAGTTACAGATTCTCGTAATCAAGGACCGAGGGTTTGAACCGTGACCGTCTGTAGACATTCAGTATGCCATGCCGCGGTTGTTAGCATCCACAATGTTATTCATATATTCAGATCTATACCTCGTTGATGCGTGTTTCTCCTACGTATTTCGTATGAATACACACAAGCGCGAAAACAGCATCTGGAAGATTATAGAGGAAAGGAGATGGAAAAGAAAAGCTGCAATCATTCAAATATCAGGGCGGTCACCACTTTGTGTCAGAAAATCAATTTTGGAAGCACAATCGCCCTTCAAGACAACTCTTCCCCTTCCATAATTTTCCTCCTCTACTCCCTAACTACCCCTACTTTTTTCGACTTCTCCTTTCCTCACGCAATTCCTCTACTTACACTACTATCCACTTACTATTCTACCCTCACTGTACTACTACCACTCCCCTCATTTCCTCTCCCTTACAGCACTTCTCCTCTCTACACATCCTCTACTACTCATCCCTTCACTTCTTTTACCACACGTTTTGACCTCTCCCTACGCTAATGCAGAACCCTGCCTCTCACCTTCCACTACTTCCCCTCCTATACTTCCACATACTGCCCCTCACTTCCATCCTTATTCTCTCCTCAATTCCCCTACATTATCCAACCGTCTCCTCATCCACTTCCCCTACTTTCCCAGGCTTTATTTATCCTACATGCACTCCCCTGCCCTACTTATTCCACCTATATTTCTCTCCCTCATACTTCCCGTACTACCCCAATCGCCTTTCACTTCTACTTCCCATCTCTGCCTTTACCTACCCTAATGCTCCACCCCAGCCCACCTCTTACTTTCCTTTGCAAGCTCTTCATCCCCAACCAATCCCGGTCTACACACTACCTACCTACTGATTTTCCTTTCTTTCAACGCCCTTCCCTTCACCACACCTCGATCCCCTACTTCTTTTACCCTAACCTACCGTTCTTGAACATCTCTCAGTCATCATACATCCCGAAACCTCACTGCCCATCGTTTCTATTTACCACTCCTGCTAGCCTCCTCTCGCTTTTCCTACATCCCCTTCTCTATGTCCTTTACTTCCACTAATACCGCTCTCCACACTCTACTTCTCTGACTTCCCTCTCTCCATCCTTGCTACACTCTATCCCGATTCCCCACCCCACTTCTCACTTTCCTTCCCCTGATAAACCCTTACTTACATACTACACTCTCATAATTTGCCCTCCCTTTACCATACATGTCCTAATCTTACTTTTCCCACTTTCCTTCTCCTAACTTCTTCAAAACACACTTTTCTCACTTCCTTCTTTTCTTCTATTTCTCTTAAATTATTGCACATACTTCCATTATATTTTGTTAAATTGTACAGAACGACCTGCTTGTTTACCCTATCACAAGAAGCAAAAATAGACAACCACAGACTTGATTCTATACACGAAGCAACGAAAACCTGATTTTTTATAGGAAGCAACCTTAACCTGATTCTTTAACAGACTTAGTCGAACCCATGCTTTCCCTCTCCTACTCTCCCACCTGTCGCCTACTTAACCTTTCCTTACTATAAACTTCAATCTCCCATTATCCAGCTTCCTTGCTCTTCCTTTCCCTTCTCACCCACACAATTTTCCTTTACCCCCCCCTTCCAATTAAACTTCAATCTCCCCTTATACTACATCCCTTCTCTTCTATTCCCTTTACACGCACATCCTTTCCCCTACTCCCCCCCCTGTCGCCTACTTTACCTCTCCTCATTTTAAACTTCAGTCTCCCCTTACCCTGCATCCCACCTCCTCCTTTCCCTTCACTCACACGCCCCTTTTCTTCCCGCCGCCCCCCTCGAACTCTAATCTTCCCTTACCCTTCTTCTCTCCACTTCCTTTCCCTTCACACACACACCATTTCCCAAACTCGCCCTCTTGCTGTCTACTTCACCTCTTCTTACTTTAAACTTTAATCCCTCTTACCCTGGTACCCTCTTATTCCTTTTCCTTCACACCCACACCCATTCTCTTCTCTCCAGCCCCTCGAAAATTCAATCAAACCTCACCCTGCTTCCCTCCTCTTCCTTTCCATTCACACCCACACCCTTTCACTTCACTACAACCCGTTAAAACTTTAACCACCCATCGCCCTGCTATCCTCCTCTTCCTTCCCCCTCTCACTCACACCCTTTCCCTTCACTCCACCCCCTTGAAACTTTAATATCCCCTTACCATGCTCCCCTCCTCTTCCTTTCCCTCCACACCCACAACCTTTCCCTTCACTTCACCCCCTTTAAAATTCAATCTGCCCTCATACTGCTTTCCTTCTCTTCCTTTCCCTTCACACACACACCCATTCCCCTACTCACCTCCTGTCGCCTATTACACTTCTCCTTACTATAAACTTCAATTTCCCCTTACCCTGCTACCATCCTCTTCCTTACCCTCCATACTCACACCCTTTCCTTTCACTCCACCCACACCTTCAATCACTTCTTACAATTCTTCCCTCCTCTTACTTTCCCTTCACATGCACACCCTTTCCCTTTACTCTACCCCCTTCAAACTTCAATCTCCCCTCACCCTGCTTCCCTCCTCTTTCTTTCCCTATACACCCACAACCTTTCTCTTCACTTTACGCCCCTTTAAACTTCAATCTTCTCTTACCCTGATTCCCTCCTCTTTCTTTCCCTTCAGACCCACACCCTTTCCCTTCACTCCACTCCTCTTTAAAATTCAATCTCCCTTCGTACTGCTTCCCTTCTCTTCCTTTTCCTTCTGTCCCCCTCCCTTTCCCTACTCATCCCTCCTCTACTTGCATTCGCCTCACATTTCCTACTTTCAGTCCCCTCGCCACACTTCCCTTTCTCTACTCACCAAACTGCGCTACTACCCCTCGTCCCACTTTCTACCACAAAAAAATACTCAAAACGACATATTTAAAAATAGGGGATGCAACTTCGAACACAGGAGAGACAAAAAGAAAGCAACCATAAAAGCACATTTCGAGTGGTCCTCTATAGAGGAAATTTCAATTTGGCACTCGAAAATTTGTACCACAGTGGATTGTATTTCAGACAGAGGTAGCATCCATTGTCAATGCGATAACGAACTTGTCGACGATGTGCAAAGCCAAGCTGAATAAATCGGTGACATGAGTCATTATATTTCTCGAGTGTGAATCAAAATCCCACCTTTCTGGGTTTGGAAAAAAAAGAAGAATTGTGATTGGGTTCGGGGTGAAAGGGGTGGGGGAAGGGGGTGGATCAAGGACATTAGAGTCGTTCGCGAAAAATGGGGTTTGGTACAGAGTCCTCAACTAGAGACAGAATGAGTGCAATGGAGAGAGAATGAGTGAAAGTTGTGGGAGAGGGGGGGGTGGATGAGAGGATAAGGGATGGGGAAGAGGAACCTGATTATTTTTATTTTACGTGTTGCGCACTCGAGTGCGGTCGACGCGTATCCACAATGCAATACAACCGAATCGCGCGGGATGGATAATGATGAGTGGCGGGAAATACAAACGAATATGCCACGAAGTGACACCTCTCAATGACTCTCACTAGTCCTATCGTCAGAATGAACTGCACTAGAGCAATAATGCCGAAGCGATGAACCCCTTGTTTTTAATGAGAAATAACGGACTCACGCGGCTGTCACTTCGATTATACTCTTTCTTCTCACTATTATTGCTTTCTCGAATGAGAGATTGCCATTTCTTTGCAGATAATGAAACGAATTCGAAAGGGGGCGAGGTATTCTTTATCTAGTCTAAAATTTCTCAAATTAATTTTAATTATTCTTCACTCATTTTAATCAGTTTTATTTTCGACAGTCGAGAGTGCTGATTTTAATTTGTAATCAATTTTTGTCTGAAGAAAAATCTTCCCCTTTCTCTCCACTGGGATTCGAACCACAGAACTTCTGATTTCCGGTCAGGTGCTTTTCCCATTAAGCTACTAGAGAGATTGAGAGAAGAAACTTTATTTCAGAAAATATACGCAGTATTATGCTAAATAGTACGAATGAAATTTTCAAAGGAATCTGTATTACCATTAGAGAATAACAGAAAAATTTCAACGTCTTTTTCAGACTAGAGGGAGTTATGAATTAAAAATGATTTTTTAAATTAATTTTTTTTCTGAAAAAAAAACATCTCCTTTCACTCGGCTCCAATTCGAACCACAAAACTTCTGATTTCCGGTTAGGGGCTTTTCCCATCAAGCTACTAGAGAGATCGAGAGAAGAAACTTTATTTCAGAAAATATACGCATTTTTATGCTAGATAGCACAAATAAAATTTTTAAATGAATCTGCATTATCATTAGAGAATAACAGAAAAATTTTAACGTCTTTTTCAGACTAGATGGAGTTATGAATAGAAAATCCATTTTTTAATTAATTTCTTTCTGAAAAGAAGATCTCCTTTCACTCCGCTGGGGTTCGAACCACAGAACTTCTGACTTCCGGTCAGGTGCTCTTCTCATTAAGTTACTAGAGAGATCGGGAGAAGAAACTTTATTGCAGAAAATATACGCATTATTATGCTAGAGGGTACAATCAAATTTTTAAAGGAATCTGTATTATCATTAATGGGAAAAGCACCTGACAATAAATCAGAATCAGAAACCAGCGGAGTGAAAGGAGACGATCTTTTTTTCAGAAAAAAATTAATTAAATAGATAGTATGTGTCCTAGATGCTCGGGATGTGCGTGACACGCTCTGCAGCTATTATCGGGAATGTCTTGGCTCAAAATGTGGCGACGGTATGCTAGAGTGGAAACCACACCGTCTTGACATGTCAAAATGAAACCCTCCGTGCCCGACTTCAATCCGGGTGATTTAAGGAACGCAAACGTTAGCTCATACGACATCGACAGATCATCCACATTTCTGTGGAAGATGCCGTGCATCTTCTTGTCGAGGAGCTGTTCGCGGAAGTTTTTCTCCTGTGCTTTCTTAATCCGAGCCTTCAGGAGTGAGTACTCGAGATGGATAAGATTCGATGCATTTTGCTCATCCCTGATATTGAAGTCAAGGCCGAGTGTTTCAGCGGCCTCCTCCGCTGCTTTGTACAAAAACGCTCCCTTGCCCACATCTTCGTGTTTCCTGACCATTTTAAGAAGAGGGCCTTGTCCATTTGCGACTATATGTGCTGTACCCAGAATAATCCTGTTGTAAAGACATTCAAGATTTATTATTCCGCGACCACCTTGACGGCGTGAGATGTAAAGTCGCGGAACAGAAGATTCAAGGTGCATCCTTTCGTTCATGTGCATAACTTTTCGGCACCCGATGTCGAGGGATCTGAGCTCGTCCTTCGTCCATGGAACCGCTCCAATGAATAGAGTACTACCGGGACGGCAAGCATGTTCGTCGGTTAAGAGGATCTGGGAATATTTCTTCCCACTTCTCAGTCCTCTGTCAAGAGGATCGGGAAATTTTCCCCTTTTACTGCCTGGTCCTCTGTCTAGAGGATCGGAGATTTTACTCTGACTTCTCGGTCCTCTGTCAAGAGGATCTGGGATCCTAGTTGCCCATCATGATGGAAACGGTGACCACCAGGAAATGGCTTTTTCCAGATGGACCAGCCCCGACTGAATCGGCCGAGCCAACACAACAGCTGAACAGATCGGTATCGTGAAGCCCCTGATGACCAGCAGGCAAACCCGGGAGCTTACGTTCCCTTGCCACCTAAACGGAAGAAGAGGAATCGTGGTGATCGCTTGAACCGGGACAAAGGGCTTCAAGCGAACCAACCTACGATTGAAAACGCGCCTGAAACCACCGATCAGGCCATTCCTCAGGGAGAGGTTATCGGGGAGCTCAACCTCCCCCAACATCTAGATCAGGTCCTATCAGACTTGGAGGGATATTCTTCGCCGGCCAATATCTCCACCTTGGGTAACGAGAACCTCATCCCTCTCGAGGAAGTGTTGCGGGACCTGTGCGTCGATCTTCCGCCCGAGTAGACGTCCCCGCAACCTTCAGACTTACGGAGCCCAGCTGCAGGGACTCCAGATATTCACCCCTTAAGGGAGGACGACCTATTAAAGCTGTGTGCCGCTCCCATAGAATTTTCGCCTATGACGCCCGTCCAACTTTCACCACCAAAATTGGTATACTTTCTATCGGCCATACCAAAGCCCCCTCCGAGGACTACACAGAGGGAAATCTCCAGCCTCCCTTCAACGAGTGCGGAGCCTACTCGAAAGCGGGTACATGAGCCCGGGGTGAGCCTAACTCTCCCTGACAAGAGTTCCGGCAAACGAAAGAGGCCAAAGTCTCGGCCACCCTCACGGCGCTCGCCCAGGAAGTCGAGGACGTATTCGTCACCTCGGAGATCTCCTCGTAATCAGCAGGCTCTCGCCTAAGTGTACCGACAACCTCCCCCACTGGCCTTGGTTTCAAGGAAGGCTCCCGAACGGGACCCAATTCGTCCTAGGACCTACCAGACGCCCAAAAGGCTAAAATCCACTATCGTCTGTCCTCAGCCGACTACCGTGTGTGGAAATATTCATTATCAGTATAATATACCAAATCAATTGCTAGGCTTGTAAGGCAGTGTTTATCTTCAAGTTCATGTATTTCGCTTACGGGAAAACATTGAAGTTCACTTTTACCAACTGATTTCAGTGAAAGTTGGGAATAAATATCAGTTTATTAAGGCATCATCACTTGCACGAAATTTATCAAAGGTTTGAGAAAAGAAATTGATGCTTTGAACGCTTTATTTTCTAGTAAATCAGAGGAAAACTGTCAAGAGTTATCAACTCCACCAACTTTAGTAGCTGAAATTAATATTATACTTAACGGACCCCCAGTACGAAATAACTGTAGAGCAACTTAACCTGTTTTAACAATATGCCAACTCATTATTACTAATTATCACAATCAAGTGAAATGGTGCGTAATCTCCAACACCACGAAATACCACTACCGTTGTACTTAGGTTTTCAGTTCATGAAAGATCAAGAAAGAGCTCTGTAACTGCTGAATTACATAATTTGGGATTGTATATGTCACCTAATAGAATAACGGAAATAACATCTGCTTTCTGTCAATTAACTGTGAATCACGCAAACGAAGGAGTTTCGTATCCTGCGAATTTGCTGAGTGGCATTTTTACTGTTAAAGAAGCACAAAAACATTGTTTATACTAGTTTTAAATTTCAAATGAAGAGAAAAATAATCTCATCATACATGATAAACATTTCTTGGCCGTCAAAATTTTAGAATTTTATGTACAAAAAGGTCTTTATACATTATTTTCGAAAATATTGATTATTCTGAAAAAGGTTTCAAGTAAAAGTGGTTTAGTTTTGTATGAAATGCATTTTTTTGTATGTATTTTCACGATAAAATAAATATTTTCCGAGAAAAAGTAAAATGATTTTTTGTAATAGCCGCCATTTTGAATTCTGAGGGAAATTTAAAGTGGCTCCACTTTTCAAAACATTCTCTAAATAAACCACCTAAAACTGTGCAAAAGATCAACGCATTAGCAAGAAGTGCACTTTGGTTTTGTGTACCGCACCCACTATAACAAAAAGACTCATTCACTACATGTTCGAGTTCCACCACCACCGACCTCTACTTATTCAACTTCACAAGAGCGACTACCCCCCCCCCCAAGCCTCTGGATCC
>JAABKJ010011370.1:0-10758 GCA_011634705.1 Andricus grossulariae
CATAAACTAAAAAATATCAAAAACTTTGAAAATTCCACCGGGACCTTTTTTACCATGTATTTGGTGCGGGGTCCTTCGTAGATCTTTTTTGGGTGAACAACTTTTGTTTATTAACTTTTTCCATACCTCGTGTTCTTTTTCCAAAAATGTAATTTCTTTATTGTTAATGTTATTTTTTAGTTTCAAACCAAAACTACGCGTTCTATGAAAAGTAGTTAAGAATAAAGTAGTTCTTTTTTGGATGAACAACATTTGTCCTTACATTTTTTTTCATGGCTTGTGTCGTTTGTCCAAAAATTGTATTTTTTATTTTTAATGTTATTTTATTACGATTAAAACAAAAACTAGGCGTCCCATGAAAAAATGATTGATAACAAATGTGTAGCTCTTTTTCGGCAAAATTCTTGCCCATTCATTTTTTTCTCGTATCTTGCATAGTTTGACCGCAAAATGGAATTTTTTATTTTTCACTATTTTTTTATTAAAATCTTAATTTTCAATTTTTCAAAAAAATGCAAAAAGTTGTTATGATTATATTGAAGGGCTTTCAAAAAGCAACGTTTTTCTCGTCTTGACTTTTTTTCATATCGTGCGTTGTTCGGTTTAAAATTTTCATTTTCGATTGATTTTTTAAATGTTGTAAATGCCATAACTCTGATAATTTTCTTTTGATCGAAAAAACTCATGAAAATAAATTGTTTGCCTTTCTGAGTACTGCCAAAAAGCCGTACATATAAATTTTAAATATTAAAAAAAATTGTCTCACAAATTTTGAAAATGCTTTCACTTTTTGAATTTGTATCCAAAATGGCTGGATACCGAACTCGTCCTTTCTTTTTGCACCCTTATGAAGTGTGCTAAAGGGCAATCCAATCGGACAATTCCTTAAAATGTTACCGTTTTTAAAGGCGACCCAGCGGGCACAAAATTTGGCGACGTCTTTACGACATCATATGTCCATGTCGTTAAGATGTCTTTACGATATCGTAAAGACGTCGTACGATCTGACGCTGTCTTTACGATATCGTAAAGGTATACCTTAACGACATGGACACAGGATGTCCTAAAGTTGTTGTAAAGATGTCGTAACGATGTCGTAAAGACGTCGTCACATTTGGTGCCCACTGGGTACAACGACGATACCCTACTGAAAATTTGTACGTGAATTTACACGTGGATTTACACGTGCATCTCTAGGTGTCAATTTTGGAAAATCCACCTGGATTTACAGGTATATTTCCACGTGCATATTGAGGTACTGTTCCAATTTCTCTCAAATGCAATTTTTCACGCAAATTTACACGTGCAATTCCACGTGTAAAATATATATGCCGAATTTGTATCAAGTGACACATTACACGAAGGTTTACACGTGCATTTCCAGGTTAAAAATATATTGGCCTAATTTCAACCAAGTAACATTTCACACGTGCATTTCCACGAGAATAATAGATTGGATAAATTGGCTAAAAGCGAAATTTTAAACGTGGATTTGCAAGTGGATTTCCACGTCAACAATATCTTGGCCGACTTTCAACCAAGTGACATTTTACACCTGTAGTTTCCCGTGGATTTACTCGTGCATTTCCACGTTTAAAATGTCGCTTAGCCAATTTAGCCAATCTATTATTCTCGTGGAAATGTGACTTAGTTCAAATTTGGCCAATATATTTTGCACCTGGAAATGCACGTGTAAACCTTCGTATAATGTATCACTTGATATAAATTCGGGAAATATATATTACACGTGGAATTGCACGTGTAAATTTGCGTGAAAAATCGCACTTGAGAGAAATTGAAACAGTACCTCAAAATGCACGTGGGAATATACCTGTAAATCCACGTGGTTTTTCCAAAATTGACCCCAAGAGATGCACGTGTAAATCCACGTGCAAATTTTCAGTAGTGTATAACGACAGACACCGACGTAAGCACTATTTTTTCTGACTCAGGGGCCTCAAAACGTCGACATTGATTAAAATCCGCGAAAGTCATTTTAAGATGAGAATATACAAATCTTTTTTCAATGTATATATAATATATTCCATTACAATAATCATGTGAACTCTTAGCATCGGATAAATATATTTTTTTTCAATTCGATGAATAATAATTATTTAACTAGAAAAAATATTTCTTTTCCTCAAGGAAACCTAATTGATCCACATATGGATGATTTACTTAATCTAAATATGTATTGAAAAAAAAGTTATTTAACACTAGAAGTACCACGTGGGCCATTTTTGACTCACGTCCTTTGGTTACAATTTTGATCCATGTACTTTGGTTACAATTAACAGTCTTCCTAAATGTACTGTCAAGATAGCTACACCCAAAACACCACCCAAATACCAATAAAACGGTGGTTTCCAACTGTGGGTCAAAGATGACCCAAGTGGTACATCAAGGGTTACGGCGAACTCCGGTACTTCTATAGTATTAAAGAAAGAATTGATTTAATTGAAATGACATATTTCTCAGGGTGTGTAAAGAAGATTCAAAGAAACAAGTTTCTTATCTCCCAAGAAATAATTTCTTTGACTTGATAATTTTCAATCCACGTTTATTGCAATGAAATATTTCTTTGTATTAAAGAAATATCACCAAAGAAACTATTTCTTTAATTCAAGGCATGGATTTTTTCCCTTGTTAGCAATATTTATTCAACTGAAGTAATCGAAGCTTTGGTACAAAGACAAAAAAAAACATAGAAACGCATTTCCTTGCATCCTGTAATTTTTTCAGTGATATGTATAATCGCGGTAAAACATAAACAATTCATCAAACATTTCTGATATAAAGGTTCGAACTTTGTGCGGGTTCATACTTAATAATGGCCCTGAAAATCACTAGGCAACCGTGTCAATCCCAGAGTATACACGCATATCTGTGGTCATTGTTGAAGACTCAGAAGAACGGCGTTATGAGTGACGCTCGTCTCTCAACATATTGGCAGTTCTCTTGTTGTCAGTTATCAGTGGCCAAATCTGGACGCTTGTTGTGTTGCCATGATCGTATTGAAATAGCCCAGGATTTTTTGTGTACTTTTGAAAGTAATACGCTTCATTATAAAAGGAAACAATAATTCTATTCGAAATCCAGATTTAGTATTCGTGAGAACGCTAGATCAGCGGCAAGGCCAGGCCTGAATATCTTTTTGCTCTCGCGTAGGTGCGAGGTGCGCAAGACATCGCGATCGTCCTCCCACTTTTCTCTATTTTTCCAACTCGTAAAGAAACCCGTTTTCATCAATTATAAGCAGTATTTACGAAGAAAGCTAAATTCCAACAATATAAAAGCTTAAGAATATTATCTTAACGTAGATCGTAACTATAAGGGCTGCGGCAGTCACCGATGGTCACTGACGAGCTTCTTGAAGAAACGAATTCCTAGCTCGGAAGTCGGATCGGTGCGTCCCTGAGTAAATCAATATGGCCTCCAGCTCACTCCAGCTACATGCGAGACACGCGGGTACAGAGCTGTTTTTTCGAGGAAACCCGGCGGAAACATCCCGTTCGAGGGAAGTGAAATTAGCTCGCGTGGTGTTGAAATTCTTCTAACTTCCGGTATGCTAGATGAGGAAGTGTGTGGCTACCGATAACCGAAAGCGCAGTTGAATAGTTTGGTATAGTTTTACAGCCGTCATGAGCCACAGCCTTTAGCGCGAACACATCAGTTGATGCATTATCGTTACGGAGAGCCTTATCGTGGCACGACGGTGGTTGGGGGAGCCTCGCAAGAGGTTAATTCGGGCCAGTTCGATGTCCAAAAGTGTACTTGAGGGCGAAGATGAAGATATGGCGGACGGAAATGGCGAAGATAACGTCTGCATTCAGCAAATTTTGCAGGAAATGACCAATGAGTTCAATAAAGGCGTGAACCCTAACAAATCCTTGGAGAACGAACGACCGCAGAAGTCTAAAAGCGAGGAGGCATCAAATCATGAGGGTTTTGAGGTTAGAGTGGATGATGACGAGAAGACTGCTGCAAACTGTGTAAACTTGACAGGAAAGGACCTTGTCGAGAAATCTCTGGAGGAAGCGAAGGACGAGATTGAGGAAACTAAGGAGATTAAAGAAAATCAAAGTGCGAAAGATGAAATTCATAAGAAAGACGGGAATATACCAAGGATTGTGTTGACTTTTAGGACCATCGATGAGAACACTGATTCTGGAAAGAAAACAAAGATTTCTAGTTGCTCGTCAAATCTGACGTTGGTTCCTGATGAGTTGGTTAATTGCAATCAAATTGGAGGGGTTTCTGTCAAGATAGAAACCTCTGATGAAAATTCTGCAATAATTGATCAATCGGATACCGAGGAGGGTAAGGTGGTGGAAGAGGAAGGAAAAAACACCGAGGAAAATGATGAGAGAATCAATTCTAAGGTTTTGGGCCTGGATGATATATCAGTTGTGGACATTGTGGATAAGACGGAAGAGAGTAAAGAAGAGGAGATTACTGTGCTGAAACCTGTCACAGAAGAGGATACCAAACCAAATGCACCATTTATTAAAAAAAGAAGAAGAAGACTGAGGATTCCCAGGTTTGTCTTTTTTGTTCATTGCATCAGGCTTATATCGTAGCTTTGTATACACTTACAATTTTGTTTTGAGATTGTATCTCATTACATAATCTACATATCGCACATTGTAAACGTTGTAAGAATTGTAAACAAACTTTTTTGTAAAGATTTTTCAGTTACCTTTAATAACAATAAAATGTAAAGAAAAGATAATTTATAGCAAAAACAGTTACGATGATATAAATTGCATGTTTTAGATTATTGTGAAAAAATTATATCCATGCTGCGTATAATTTTGCTTAATGGCACTGCAATTTAAAGTAGAATTTTGCAGGTTATGTTAGAAAATGTGTACTGTATGGTTTTGTTAAGTATATTGTATATTATATTTTTATTAATTACTTGTTTGTTATTCGACTGAAGGCATACAAGAGATCATTCAAAATTTTGCAGAACGCTATTTTGTCGCACTTTTTGATCCCTTATGAGTGAAGTAATTTTTGGGTAGAATTTCTTGAAAACGAATTTTGATTAAATAAATTTGTTCGTGCAATTGCCTTGAAAATAATTCATTTTTTCTGCTTTACAATATTAAAGTCTTGCATTTTTACATTAACTGACACTGTTTTTGAAAAACCTCCATTTTGTTTATAGAATCGTACCTTCTTGTTGATGAAATACACTTTTTCCAAAAGTGTATTTTAGGCTGGTATGAAAACGTTCTTACTGTATAGACAATTTTTAAAATGTTTAATACGCAAAATTATATAATTAACCTTCTATTTCATTATAATGATTAATTAATATGCATAATTTAGTGTAAGAATTCACAAATTTTTAGTCAAATATTATTAATTCTCCACGAAAATTTTACTAAGTAATTATTTACACAATTAAGTTATTTTAAATTGAAAACGATTGCAATTTAGGAACAACAAAATAACGACTAAACTTATAGTTTAATATCACATGACATTTAAAGTGTTATTCTTTGGTCTATAAATGATCAAAATTCCCATTTATTTATTGCAGGCTTCACTCTCCTTTCCCTATTTGCCTACTTTTTTCTCGTTTTTCTACTTGAAACCAATAAGAAAATTTTAAACTATTTTTGCTTGAAAGTTAATGTTTTTCAGTAGCGAAGTCTACTAATAAATTTTTGGTGAAAAATTCATCTTTTTTGGTTTGAAAGTAAATTATGTTGTCGATAATTTAACAATGTTGTTCAAAAGTCACATTTTATGGTTGAAAATTCGTCTTTTTGGCTTGAAAATCCAACAATTAGATTGCAATTTTTTTTCTTCCTTGACTTGAAAATTTGTTTTGGTTAAAAGTTCAACTATTTCGTTGAATATTCATCTTTTTGGTTTCAGTTGAAAATAATTTTTTTTGTTAAAAATTTGTCTTTTCGGCTTAAAAATTCAACAATTCAGTATAAGGTTTAAATATTTGGTTAAAAATTTATATATTTTGTTAAAAATCCATCTTTTTGATAGAAAATCAATTTTTTGTACTAAAAATGCAACTCTTTGGTTGAGAATTATCTATTTTAGTTAAGGATTCCAGTGCTTTGTTGATTTTTTTTGTTTTTTTTTTTGGTAAAATCCAACTGTTGTTCATTTTAAATTAAAACTTATATACAATATTAGAATTACATGTTCCGTTGAAAATTCATCTTTTTAGGTTGAAAATTCTACTCCTTGGTTGAAAGTTCATTTTTTTGGTTGAAGATTCATAATTTTAGTTGAAAAGTCGTATTTTTACATTAAAAAGTAATTTTTTAAATTAAAAATTCTTTATTTAAATTGAAAATTCAACTGATTTGCAGAAAATTAGTTTTTTTTTTGGTTGATTCTGAACCAATCTATTTAGATCATTACTTTTTCCTAATAGGAAAGGAATCAATACTAAAATGTATGCATTTTTAAGATTGCTAATATTTCAAACATTCTTTATAACAAAAATTTAAATAAAAAGATTTCTTTTAAGAAATTGAGTTAAAAATTATTTGGTCTCAATTAAAAGAACTCTTAAACTATTCATAAATTAACCCTGCAGATTGGAACAAATCATAAGTTTAGTGTCTCTTAAAATTTTTTTTATTTAAGATCGAAATGAAATCTACTTTCTTATGAATAATTTAATGCAAAGAAATCAGAGCACAAAAAGATTTACAGCTCAAAAATAGACTTCCAAAAAAAACTTCCTTTTCGGCTCATCAGAGAGAAATACATAAAAAGGAAAAAAGAGGGAGAAAAGGGAAAAAGTCAAACAAAACCAACCTCTCACTTTTTCCTTATTCCTTCTCTGTATTTTGAACTACTAGGCCTAGGGAACCAACATGTTTCGAGACCAATTTAGATCTCATCAGGAATTATTTATAACAAAACTACAAGATTTGTTTGCATTAAATTATTCGTAAAAAAGTAGATTTCATTTCGATCTTAAATAAAAAAACGTTTTTTTTTTAATTCAAAAATAATTCTCTTGAAATAAAATCTAACTATTACATTTTTGGTTTAAATTGATCTTTTTATTATAAAAATTCAATTATTTAGTTAAAATTTTTTAGAAATGAAACAGATATAAACTAAAAATTATTCAAATACAATTTGGACTAACATCACATCCATTGTTCAAACTATTTAGTTGAAAATGTATGGGATTTTTTTTTTAATTCGCCTGCTTAGTAGAAAATAAATCTCTATGGTTGGAAATTCAAGTAATGTCAAAATACGTCAAGTGAGCACATTTTCCACTTTTGTCAAATCACACACACACACACACACACATATATATATATATGAATAGATAGTAATCACCATTAACAAAAATCTCCACAAATTCTTTTTTGAATTTTTACCTTTTACAACAAATAATTAGATAATAAAAAGTACGAAGACTGTTAATTGAAAAATCGATTACGCGTAAAGTACGTAGCGAAATATGATGAAATTTGACAGATATATAAATATATACGTGTACTTTTTATTAACTAACAAATCATAATTTATTAATTGCATTTTACAGTTTTTTATAACTTTTTTATAAACAATTGCATTTTTGCATATGTTCTACACGCCGAAACTGATTTGTTTATTTACGAATAATATGCGAGAAACATTTAAGTTTAAGAATCCAAAAGAAAATTTAACTGCTCGACTATAATTGCTACGGGAGACATTTTTTTTTTGTGGAACTCGCCGTTGTGCGCTAGCCGCGAGCTAGTGGGGCGGCGCGGTGGCATGACATCGTCACGCCCTATTCGATTCAAAATTGTGCCAAAGCAATACGAGAAAGAATTTTTGATCATTATGATATATATATATATATATATATATATTTAAAAAGTGTACAATATCAATACGGATTATATTATGTACGCAACTTTGAATCATAAAATATGTAAATTAGATAATTTATCATCACTATTTCTTCATATTTTGCTTGACTATTCTACTTTTTACAACTTTTTGATCCTCTGAAAATACTCTGCATTCTATGTACTCTTGATCTTAGCGTTGTATCGATGATCAAATAATGCTTTCGGAGTACTTATGAAATTGTTAGCATCGCGCTGTAAACTGGATCGGTACGCATGTCTTTTCACGGTTCATGACCAAATAGTTCTGAACGTTAAAATGAACGATGAAAAAAAATTTTTTTTTCACCAATTTTTTTTGCTGTAATTGCTTTTGGCGATCTAAAAATGCATTTCATGCAAAAATAAAGCCAAACTTTTAATTTGGGGGGTGTTTAACCACCCCTAAAGCGATTTCCGTAGATGCGACAGTAAAGTCGACTACAAAGTTAATAAACTTAATATATATTCAACAAAGTAATAAGTCTAACAGTTAGGAATAAACACCAGACGAAATTTGGTGATGTTGAGAAACCTCGCTCCAACCCCTAAAACCCACCCCTATTGATAAACGTTTTTCGAATCAGGAAAATCGACAAAAACAGCCAGAACTTAATACAATCTTAGGTATTTAACATCGTGAAAAATTGTCCTTTTTGCTCCCCCGAATAATGCTGGTGGCAAAACTTCTCGCTCGAATATCGAAAACCCACCCCTAATTAATAAGTACCAAAAACTGAAGAAAATGTCCAATTCAGTACGAACTTAATACATTTATGGTTATTTTATACCCTAGAAAATTCATAAAAATTATCCCCCGACTAATGGCAGTGGCCAAACCTCTCGCTCAAATCCCCAAAACCCACCCCCCGTGCAACTCGATTTTTTCAAATTCGGAAAATCGGCAAAAACAGCCAGAACTTAATACAATCTTAGGTATCTAACATCGGGAAAAATGTTCCTCTTTGCTCTCCCGAATAATGCTGGTGGCAAAACTTCTCACTCAAATGTCAAAACCCCACCCCTAATTAATAAGTTCCAAAAACTGAAGAAAATGTGCAATGCAGTACGAACTTAATACATTTGTGGTTATTTTATACCCTAGAAAATTCATAAAAATTATCCCCCGACTAATGGCAGTGGCCAAACCTCTCGCTCAAATTTCCAAAACCCACCGCCCCGTGCAACCTGATTTTTTTATTGGCTGGAAAATTCATAAAAATCATGCCCCGAAAAAACCTGACACTGAATATTCAAATATTTTCGAGAAATAATTTGATGAATCAAAGTAATTAGCACGGCGAAAAAAGCTTGTATGAAAATTTTTGTACATATCATAGACGCGCTCGCACGTGCGTATGTAACATATACAATAGTATGCCCGAGAGTGTGTGCGTGCTGGAGTTTGAAGTTGGCAGCACTCGCCTTGCTAGCTGGTTCCACTTTTCTCTTAGCAGCTTCTCCACTCGGCCTCGGCCAGCCTCGGCGTTCGTCGGCCGTCGATTGTCGAGCTATCAACTGTTTTAAAGCCTCGCTTCTGAGCAGCCTAATTCATTTATAACAAGCTGCCACAACTTTAATCAAGTGACTTTTTAATTGACAAGAATTATCAAAAATTTTCATGTATACTTCAAATGTCATTTTGAGTTTGAAGTGTTCAATTTAAAATCTTATCAAGTTACAGTTCGTTAATTTGAAAAAAAAAGATTTAACAAAAAATGTTGAGTACTCTATTCTCTAAAAATAACAAGATAGAGAACAAGTACGATTTTATTCAATATATGAAGAATCGAATTTTATTTCTTCAATAAATAATTAAAATTAATTATTGTTGTTTCATTATAAAATTTTGTTCTGCCATTGTTCATTTTTGAATAAAAAATGTAATACAGTTGACAAAACCAACTAGCGTACTCGACAGTGTATTAAAATCAAATCACTGTATATAGTAATTACGCAAAAAAATCAGTGGATTGTGATCCAGTCTTTAGTGGCTGCTGTCAGTTTTTTTTGTATCATCAATTGTGTAATTCAAAATTCCCAAAGAAGTAATTTTATTTCATAATAATATTTATTTCTAAATGCTTTCAAATATTATTGTTAAATGTGAAAACGTTATTTGTAAATGATTTTTTATTATTGAGAAATAATTATGTTCTAAACTTTTGGCTACCGCAATGTAATCTCTGGGGAAATCTAAAATGATCAAGGATTTATTTTAAAATATTAACTTCATGGTTCGAAGATTTCAAGATATGCTGCTGAAGAATCTGAAAGATTTTACGACAATTTACAAATTTTAGAATTGTCAGAAAGATTCGAAAATAATTTAAATCTTGAAAAGATTTCGAAACACTTTTTTTAAAAGTAAATTTTTTGAAGACTTCGATAAAAGAAGCATTTTAAGAATGATCAAAGGTTTCAAGAGAATAAAAAAAGGTTTCAGGATTCCTGGGAAAACTTGAAATGACGAGAAAACTGAAAAAAGATTTAAAACATTACAAATAATTTCATAAAAAATTGAAAAAGAGTAGATTTGTATTGAGTTATTGTCACAGTTATTTAGTAGGTTTAGAAGTTTTGAAAATATTGAAAAATAATTAAAAATTTGTAAAGGTTTCAAATTTTTTTTTAAATGGTAGATTTTTTATTCGCAGTTTTTTGGGAAAAAAGCATTTTAAGAATTATTAAATGTTTCAAGAGAATAAAAAGTTTTTTTTTAGTTTATATACTGACCCTCGACATGTGACCACCCTTTATTCTCCAAATCAGTCGCGGGCGTGCTTGCGTAGAGGAAGGTCGTTTCTCCCAGAATTTGGGAAACAAACAAAATTTAAAATACTAAAGTTTGATTTTTTGTAACGGTGTAACCTGA
>JAABKJ010011371.1:0-10758 GCA_011634705.1 Andricus grossulariae
GATTCTGATTTGTGCGGGGAATAAGCCGAATGTATCCAAGTTGTCCAAGTGCGTATCCAAGTACTTTAGGAGAAGGAAGCTTACCAGGAGGTGACCTGTCCCTGGCACGAAAACGATGCTCCTCAGGAGCCTGAGGTATGCGACGAGAAGAAGAAGAGCGACAGTGACCCAGGTGGGGAGTGTCAAGGCAATCTCTGCTTGACACAAGTAAAGGATTCTGCAAAGAAAAGTTGTCCCATAAAAATGTCAAGTTAAAAATGGTTGAGGCACACTGTGTTTGAATTTACCACAACTAATTGTTTTGTTTTCATTTTTGGAATTTATTCTGAATTCGTCAAAAATCACCTGGAGTTCTTCAAAACTTCATGGAATTCTTTTCAATCCTTTTAAATTCAAAAGAACATAAGTCTGGTTATTAAAGCACGCTAGTCACTTCTAGATAATTTCAGTACCATTTTGGTTTAGAAATTATTACGATTTCAAAGAACTGTATTTAAAACCAACATTTCATTTGCAAAAAACTCCTTCTTTTCTTAAAAATGCAACCATTTTGTGGAAAAAATTAATTAGATCGTTCAAATTTTTCTCCCTTGATTACAAATTCAACTCTTTGTTCATAAGTCCAACTGTTTGGTGGAAAATCAAGAAATTAATTTCTTTATGTTCTACTATCTGGCCGAAACTGCACTTTTATTGGATGAAAATGATCCTGTTGTTCTAAATTGAGCTTTTCAGTTTGATAATGCAACTATCCTCGAATAAATTCGTCTTTGTAGTTTGAAAATTCAACTATTTGGTTAACAATTCTATTGTATTGCTAAAAAGTAATTTCTTTGTTGTAAGCTTAGTAGTATATTATGCACAAAGGGGAAGAAGAGAGACATTATTGATACATGTATGCTTTCAGTGCGAGCCGTAGGAGCCGACCTTAAGAGCCGCTTTTCAAGTTCGTTGGTATGTCATGGCCATTCTATCTATGACGTCGTGATGTCGTCCGAGACGAGAAATACCGCGCCTGGCTCGCTTTCGCCTGGTTCATTCCTCGGTTTCGTCTCGTTTTTTCGGGCCCAGTCCTCGGTTTGTCTCGTCACATTCTTCCTCATCCCGCCTCATTCTTCTTCGTTATGGTCTCGACTCTTCCGAGAAATGTGACATATGTGCGCTAGTGGAGCGGACAGCCAGCGGGAGCGTTCTTTTGCCACTCTGAAGCGCTAATGCTAATTAGCGTTCTTTAATGAATAATTAAAGTCGAAATATGGTTACATATTATACTTTTTTGTGCATTACTGATTAATTGATCTCAAACACGACTATGTTACGATTTTTTCAAAAATTTACCTTCACTCTGTTTGTATATTTTTTAATTTTTATTAAGAATTTCTTGTGCCAATTATAACAATAGAATGTATGAAAGAGAAAGGTAAAAAGATTGGTATATTTTTAAGTCATTTGGAGTTTAAAGACTTTAGCACTAATTTAATTTTTTATATTTCAAAGTAGAATTTAAAAATATTATGGTGTCTAATGTCTACGTTTGGCAAATAGAATATATTTGTCAGGACATTTAAAAAATCGAGTGTGCGTACCTACTTGAATCACTTTGACTACTACATCTTTTTTAAATTTTATGGAATTTGAATTTATAATAAGTAATGAATAAGTCAGTCATAAGACTCATATAAACTCATATGATCAGCACACAATCAATTTTATAATCCACCCCTACGGAATACATATATGTATGTTTGAATATTCATGTATGAATATTTGAATATTAATGTATGTACATTTGTATATTCATGTATCTAAAAAATATTATAATTCGGAAATGCCTTGGCATTGAAAAGTTTCCTTTCTGTTCCCTCATGACGTGTATATGTTAGGGTTTGGCTGAGTCGAAATAAAATAAAAAAGTTCTTTAATCGCAGAGTTGTGGAAAAATCGTGAATGTTATTATTGTTTCTTAATCTGCATAATATGCCCAATTTTTCCAATTTCAAAGAAATGTTCATTTAAGTTCATGTAGGAAAAATTCAATCTCTCATGGAGTCCTGAAAATGGAAAAAATATAGCAGCTCCAAAACTTATGAATAATTTTATTAGCATTGAAAAACTTTCTTATGTTCAAAATATACTTCCAAAACATTGAAAAAGTCAGATTATTAAGAAAGACGAGTTAATTTGAAAAATTCAGGGACTCCTCATTTTTAATGATCCGATGCTCTCAGATTTTTCGGAAGTACATTTTGAACATGAGAAAGCTTTTCTATGCTGAAAAAAAATTATATGCAAGATATTAATTAAGGGATCGTCCATATATTACGTAAGCCGTTTTATTTGTTTATATCGATGTGTCCCTCTCAAATTCACAGCAATTTTTTTCTCGTCTTTATTTAAACAAAAGAAAAACGGCTCAAGTAATATACGGACGATACCTAATATTCAATAATTTTAAAAGATTTCAAAAGATTTCACAGAAATTTTCCAATTTCACGTCGATTTTACATACACTAAAAGGCTTTCTGGAATTCACCAAGATTTCCGAATATTTAAAGATTTCACAAAAATTTTAAAGATTGTGATATTTTCAAATTATTATGAAAGATTTGAAAAAGACTTCACCAGTATTTAAAAAAATTCTTAAACTTTTTAAAAGATTAAAAAAAATTTCACAAAGATTTCAAAAGATTTTGCTAAAATTTTAAAAGATTCCAAGAGATTTCAAAGAAATTTCAACATTTTACATAGACTCTGCATACTTTAAAAGAGTTCAAGGAATTCACAAATATTTCAAGGATTTCACAAACATTTCAAATATTTTAATATGTGTTAAATTCTTTAAACTACACATAAATTGAAACTCTGCCTATCTTCTTACTTTTTTCATATATTCCTTTGCTATAATTTGCAAAATAAGTTATTAATAAGAATAAAGCAAAATGCTAATAAAGTGAAGTTGAATCTGCGCAAAGATGGTAATATAGTCATGTTTGATATCAAATTATTCAGTAATGGACAAACAAGTAGAATATTTTATCAAATTCCGCTTTTAACTATTAACTAAAGAACGCTAATTGGCATTAGCGCGTCAGAGTGGCAAAAGAACGTTCCCGCGAGCTCTCCGCTCTGCTAGCGCTCATTTCTCGCATTCTTCGGAAAAATCGAGGCTAGGAACGAGAAAGGATGCGACGAGACGAGGCAAAACGAGACATGGAATACTGAGACAGCAGTTATGTTTCGTCTCGTCCCGTCTCGTTCCTCGGGATTTCTCGCGCGGGGAAACACTACTATTACGTCACAATTTATGACGACATAAATATACAAATGGCCATTATATGAATATAAGCTGGAAAGGGGGACTTTATGTTCGCTCCACATGCCTGAGAAATGGCCGTATTCATGCATGTATTATATAAAATATATTGAAAATGATAGATATATTATTCACCAATAGAATTAAAGATGATCGCCAGAGTGAAAACGAAAGTATAGACCATCCTCATTTTCGCAATGTAGAGGAAAAACTGATTAACGCTTCAATGAATAAGTGCGTCAACAAATGTTACTATAGAATATTCTATTGCATCATCAGAGTACAAGTATATACGTAAGTAGTCGTTATTTCACATGTATGTATGTGAGATGACAACGTTATTAGTTTCAAGATTGTCCTTCGAAGATATAATTATCAAATTTTCATCTCAAATGAAAGACATTGGTTTTAATTGGTTATAAACTATATATGTAAGAAAACAAAATTATTGATCAGGAAAGTTCTCTGAATCATTTGAAACTACAGAGAAAAGTCAATGTGAAATAAAGAACAAACAATAACATGACAAAATACGTATGGTTTATTTTGTACTCTCCAAATCAAATCAAATATTCTAACCTACTTGAACACATACGATATAAAAGGATGCGCACCTTAATTTACTTTTAAAATGAAACCATTACAGACTTCAGTTCAGTCCAAATTTTATTCAAACATCAAAAATTGCTTTTTTTAAGAAAACTGCGCTCAGTAACTAAACATATTGAAAAGGAAAATCTTTAAGAAAAGGTACCAGGCTAGGGTTGTGTGACTTTTCCGACTTCTTTGAGAAAAGGTACCGGGCTAGGGTCGTGTGACTTTTTCGACTTCTTCGAGAAAAATTGACTTCTTCAACGTTAGAGTTGAAATTCTTTGTCAAAAATTAATTTTATTAATTGAAGATCCACGTGTTTGGTTGAAAATCAATCATATTTAGTTAACACTTTAACAATTCTGTTCTAAATTTATATATTTTGTTTTAAATTATCCTTTTTTGGTAGTAAACTAATCTTTTTTACTAAAAATTCGAATACACGCTCAAATGTTTAACTACTTTGTTGAAATTTAATTTCGTCAATTGTTTAGAAAATTCTAGTTCTTTCGAATCTCGGACACTATGTGTTCGATAAGTATTCAGTATTATGTTATCTCAGAACTGATACCCTGATATTCGTTTTGGAAAGTTGTTTTTCAAATCGACTTCGTTGAGACAAGAAAGTACTGATCAATGAGCGACAAAGTGAAAGAGATTCGAAAAAACTGGAATTTTCTACATCCTTTCTAGAACAAGGAGCAAGTTATAATAACTTTCTAAATAATGACATTCGTAAATTTCAGAACCTATTTTACAGGGTGACTAATGCGAATGTGTGAAAACTAATTGATCACTACTTTTTAAACAGGTACATGAATCAAAAATGTGAAATTATGATAAATAGTGGTTTCATTAAGGAGCACAATTGCATGATTTAAAATGTTCTATATATTTTAGAAACGAATAACTTAAAAATACCGAATGTTTCAACATTTGAACCATCTGAATTGGCACAGCAACCAAGCCTTCTTTCCAAACAATAAAACACACGCTCTCTTACAGTATCAGAAATATCGTGAACCGCTATCTGAATAGCCGCTTTAAGTTGCTTCACGTTTTCGGTTGATGGGCGTAATAAACATGATGTCCGTATCGTTTGAAAATCTATTTAACAAATTTGTGGGTGTGATGAGAGGATGCTCTATCTTGCATAATATAGTGATTCTTTACTAAACCCGTTTCCTTCCCATGATGGAAGAGGTTTTGTTTGAGAAGTTGCCGATAACTTTCGCCAGAGACGGTACCGTCAAAAACCGAAAATAAATTCCTTTGGAAGAAACAGCTGCCCATACAGTGACTTTCAGAGGGTAATGCGGTTTTGAATGGGCTACATGTGGATTTTCCTTTCCCTAAAAATGAAAATTTTGTTTATTTACGTAGCCATTTTAGCCAAACATGTGCTCCATCGCTGAAAACAATGCGATCTGTATCGATATCTCCATGATTGAGCATTCGAAGCATCTGCTTGGAAAACTCCACCCGCTTGGCCATCGCAGCATGTGTGATAGAATTTGATGTGTAGAGATTTTGAAAGAATGAAGTTTCGAAAAGTTCTTCAGGATTATTCTCAATGTTCTTCGGTATTGGTTACGTGTAAAATTTGAATTTGTCGGTTCCCATCAATTCTCCATGTTTTAAAACTCCCTGAGTCAGAAAAAATGATTTTCGTGAAGGTGTCTGTCTGTAGCCTGTAGTTTGTAGGCATGGTAACTTTCGAAAAAATTATCGGATTTGATTGAACTTTGGCACAATTTCTAAGGCCTGAAAGAAAATAAACAGTTTTTTAGCCAATTATTGTGGATAAAAATTCAAACACTTGGAGCATTTCAAAAAATTTTGAGAACATTGTTTTTAAAGAAAGAAAGTAAATTATCTGAGTTATAGCATTTTTAAAATTAAAAAAAAAAAGAAAGAAAAGAAAATGAAAATGTTTAGCCAAACAGCGCACGATATGAAAATAAGTCGACATAAGAAAAGCGTTGCTTCTTGAAAGTTGTACAAGATTATCATGATAACATTTCAGCTTTTTCTAAAAAAATTAAAAATTCAAATTATGAGCGCACCAAAAATAATGAAAAATTCCATTTTGCGGTCAAACTATGTAAGATACAAAAAAAAAGATGCGAAGAAGATAGTTATGCACCCAAAAATGATCTATTAATTCATTATTAATCACTTTTTGATTTGACGCTTAGTTTTTGTTGTATCCGTTGGTAGTTTTAAGTTTCTATGAGAATATACAAAAAAAAAACAACCACAAGAATCTACAGGAATTTATAGGGTTCGCAAATAAAAGGTTGTTCTTTTTCGACCTAGGATGACAACTATTCAGAATACTACAATAAAATAATTTGAAATTAAGATTTGTGCATGATTATACCTAGTACGAAAAAATCTTACCGCTGCGCGGGCACATTCTCATCGCACATTGTGCGCTGGGCTCGCAAGTTTGAGCGCGTCCATGGCGCGCGCCTGTTGGTCGTTACGCTTCCCGCTCGATAATTAATTTAACTCGCGCCACGCAAGAAAAATGATTAATTTCAGAAATATCTATAAACTTTCTTTGAATCATTTTCCGATAAAATGCATATTTTTTGTTTTAATCATGAAAAATGGTTTTAAAATAAACCTTGATTTTCCTTCCAAGCTATGCAGAAAAAGGAAAATAAGAAAATTTGTTTCTTATTTAAAAAAATGTTGTTCGTGTACATTTGGTACAATAGCTGCCAATGAAAATTAATGTGAAATAAAGAACAAATATTATTACTATATCATAAAACTATTTCATTTTCAGGGTAGGCGTGATCTAGAATTCCCGTGTTATTTATTTAAATGACACGTTTGTTCCACAACACTGCTCGGACCCAGATTGCTGATCAATGTCTCTAGCGATCACCCCAAGTGAAGAGCCTCACAAAGTCAAAATGTGAAGCTTCCCACTCTGGCCCAGTAGTATCCAAGGTCTTTTGTTTCAGACATCATTCACTCCACTGACACTCTTTTTATAAACTATTTGCTGCTACACTTTTCTGTCCTGTCATACCTCTCTAGCTTCCTTCACGTCCATGCATTTTTTTCATGCAACCTCTTCTTTTTCTATGCCTTCTTATGCTTCTTCGAGTTAGCGTCTCATTTATACATTCTAATCATTCTTTCCGCGGTTTGCCTCTGGGCCCACTGCCCCTTACTTCACCTTGAAACACTTGTTTCGTTAGTCGTTTATATTTCACTCTCTCGACATGCCAAAACTATCTCAAAGAATTTCTTTCACATATGTCGATTAGTATCTTTTCCACACCACACTCTTTGAGAATTATCTCATTACTCACTATGTCCATCATTGTTTTGCCGCATATCATGCGCAGGAATTTCATGTTAATCGCGTAATTTTTACTCTTACCCTATTCTTGATAGGTCTACGTCTCGCTACCCTAAATAAAAATCGATATGAATATAGAATTATGTATTGCCCTTTTAGCTTTAGTACTTGATATATTTTTACTTTTGATAATGGGCCCTGGTCTACTTATAACTTTCTTAACTTCGTTTATGCGCCTGTCTAAGTCCCTATCTATTTTCGCGTCACTATTTACTCCCCTTTTCCTTCAAGCACCATAATTTTTGTTTCATTAACGTTAATTTTGAGACCCATGTTCTTCATGCTGGTATTCATTTTGTTTATCTTTCTGTGTAAGTCTTCGATTGACTCTGTCATAAGAACCTTCTCATCTACAAAAGCTAAACCACATACTCTCACTGTCTCGAAAACCACACCTTCTTCGTCGAAGAGGAGATAACGCATCCTTGTCAAACACCTTGAATAATATCGAAACAGTCACTCAGTTTCTCACTAACCCTTATACTCGCTTTGCTACCTGTATATGTTGTTTTTATTGAACGGAGAAAAATGGATGGTCAAAGTTAGAGGGTCAGCATTTAGAGAGTCAGTCCGTATTTCTAGATGATCTAAGGAGTCATGCACTGTCATTTATGACCAGTCTGACTGTTATAAGAAGGATAGACTCACTATTAGGGATAAGCAAGGTATCCTTTCGGGATGGTCAATACGATCATCTTGTTTTCACTCATTTTGACCATCCACGGAAGAGCGAATCACCCATAACACATAGCATGGAAATCTACAATATCGACCAAAGTTATATTCTCCTATACAGAAAATATTTTAACGCCATTTCAGACAAGATGGAGAATAAACATTTTTAATTAAATTTTATTCAGAAAAAAGATCTTCTCATTTCGCTCAAAAAAAAAAAAAATCTTCCTCTGATCTCTCTGTAGATCAGTGGTTAGAGCATTTGACCGGAAATGAGTTGACCGGAAATCAGTTGACCTGCTGTTCGAATCCCAGCGGAGCGAAAGGAGAAGATCTTTTTTTTCTGAATAAAATTTAATTAAACATTTTAGATGATTCCAAAAAATTTCCAACGACTTCAAGGGATTTATGGATTTTATTGAATTTCTAAGGATTTCACAAATGTCTAGGTACTTCGAAGGTCTTTTATTCGAGAACTTTAATGAATACGTTTAATTTAATTTATATTCAAGGGATTTCTAATGATTTCTATTTATTTTAATGGATTTTCACCATTTCCAAAGATTTTAGAGATTTAAAGTAATTAGAATTTTTTTTTAAATTTTAAGAGATTTCAATGAAATTAAAAAATTTGAATTCAAAAGCTAAAAATTTTTCCATTTTAGGTAATAAAAACTGGGCTTCAAATTAAAGCACTCAAAATGGAACTCTTGAATTTTAAACTTTAAAATTGAAGTTTAAAAGTTTTTTAATTTAGAAATTTTGAACAAGTTTAAATTAAATTCAATTAAACTGCCAAATTAAACATTTAAAACTGTTATAAATTGTAGAGTTCAAAGATGCAGATTCAGTTATAAAAAAGAAATTCACGTTATCATTTTTAATGCTCTAAATTAAAGAATCATTCATTAAATTAAATTTTTTTAATTATATCATTTTAAGCAATTTTAAGCTGGAAATATTAAAAATTGAACCGTTACATTTTTTTTATAAGCTGAACACTTCTTAAATTAAAATAAAAATTATTTTTATTTAAAATAGTTTCAAAATCCTTAAAATGCTGCAAAATTTTATTTCAAAATCTTGAAAAATCTACGTTTTACATTTCTTCAAATTTTAAAAGATTTTTGAAATTTTTTCACATTTAAATATTCTCTAGAAATTTATTTTTCAAACTAAAAAATGATTTTCAATTTTCCTAGGAATCTTGAGGAAATGTTTTTATTCTTTTAAAGCCTTTCACAATTCTTAAAATGCTTCTAAATTTTTTGTTCGAAATTTGCAAAAATCTTTCTTTTTTTCAATTAAGCCGTGGGGAATTTGCACCGACATTTCGGTACGAATAGCCAGATTTTTTGGTACATGTAGACACTTTGTTTAAATTATGTATTTGAAATCATTTCAAATTTTTTCAAAATTTTGATTGTTTTCAAAATTGTTTAAAATCTCTTCAACTTACTCGATTTTTTTCTAAGAATAATAGGTGTTCAATTGTTATTTATAAATCGAAATTCAACAATTTGACTTACAAATGAATTATTTTTTTTTAATAGAACAATTAAAAATTTAACGTTCAAAGTTTAGTTTTTTGTTTTGAATATTTTATTTATAATTACTGATTTTAAATCAACAGTTAGATATTTCGAAATAATTATCCTTTTTCTTAATTAAAAAATTTAAAATTGAATGGTTCAAGAATGGAAAATTTTAGACCGGAATAATATTTGGAATTTAATAAAAGCCTTTAATGATGAATATATTATTTTGAAGTTTTTCTAAAATTGAAAATAGTTTATAAAGTTTCAATCGGGATTCCGAATCGTCTTGAAAAATCAATTATTATTCACTTTTTAATCCTGAAAGTACATTTCAATTTTAAAAATCATTAATTAATTTATATTAACAGTTGATCAAACTAAAAATATTTTTTACCCAAAATCTTCGATTTCCAACTCTTCTTATTTTTAATTGTTTAAGTCTTTAAAACTGCATTTTAAAATTCTTTTAATTAAAATCTACGCTTAAAAATTAAAATGGAACATTTTTAAATTGAAAGATTTTCGAATTATGCATTCTAAACTGAATTATATCATAATGGAAAAAGATAACAATTTAACTAATTATTTAAAAAACAGTTGAAATCCAAGTCAGACAGATTTTTTTTCTAACAAATTGTAAAATTCCCGATCAAAAAATAAATTATGAAATTATAAGACTAATTTTCCTATGATATATTTTATTTCAACAATTGCTCTGCGTAAAAGAGAAAATCAGACTTCAATTAACATGAAAACGAGCGAGGACAATAGCGTCCACTATAAAAAAAAAGTAATTCCAGTATTTGTTAGTTCCATTGTCAGTAATTTTGAAAACAACTGTTTTTATGTAGCTTTCAGGAAATGTAGTTACTGGAGCAACAAGTGTCGTTCCTTGTAATTTTACAGCGCGGTGTTTACAGAATTCCTTCTTTTTCTCGTAAATGTCTCCTGCACAAAGCGCCAGCTCCTGTGAATCGATTAATACGCTTTTCAGACACTACTCAGAACAATTACAAAGTCCTTTCATACCCCGATCTTGACATAAAATTTTTCAAGTATTACAAATTAAATTCAATGTTTATTTAAAATCAGGGTGGCCACTATTTTTCCAATTTTTGTCTCCCGGCTTTCTCCCGGTTAATATTCGTGATTTCTCCCGGTTTAGAAAAAAACATATACTTGATAAGCATCAGCAAACTTTTTTGCAAGAAATCAGTTGACTTTGAATCATATAAACAATTTAAAAATCCGCTATTAA
>JAABKJ010011373.1:0-10758 GCA_011634705.1 Andricus grossulariae
ATATTAACCAGAAAGTTTAATTTTTCAACAAAAAATAAAATTTCTACGAAAGGGATAAATTTTCAAGACAAACAGTCGAATATTCAATTTACAATATATATATAAAATTTTCTACCAAAAAATACGAATTTTCATTAAAATGCATACATTTTCAATCAAATATGAAAATTTTTAAACTCAAAATTTTTCATTCTAAACAATAAATGAAATAGTTTACTTTCTTCATTTGTTTATACTCTCTGCCTTTTACGTGTTTGAGAGTCTTTACATAACCAATACATACGTTCTTACAAACAATCCTTATATGCTATCTTACCACCTATTCGCTATATGCTCCTTACCTACATCCTTACCTACTATTATATACAATGACAAACAAACCAATGTTTTTATTATTTTTGACATTTATGGATTTAAGGAGCATAATGTTGTTCAGATTTATTTTACGGTTTTAAATGTTCCTTGATAAAGACCCAAAGGAGGGTCGAAACGTTGGATTTATAATGATCGTATAATAAATCCTAATTATTGAATGTATGACCAGAAAAATTGTTTTTCATTCTTCTTCTTGATGAGTGGAATTCTTAATCTTATCAACAATGTTCGAAGAAAGTAAAAAGTTATTTTAGAGCTGTCCGATATCTTTTTGTTCATTAATCACTCCCATAACCCATTTCAAAAATCTCTTATGCAAACTTCTCACTCCCTTATGTTCTTTCCATCCCCAAATTTCCACTCCATAGCTTATGGCTGACCATACTAACACATCGAACATCCACACTCTCATCCTCGAATCGTCCTTGAACCTTATTTTTCCTATACCCCATACTTGTCCCATTACTTTGCTCGCACATTCTAATTTCTTCCTCACCTGCAGTTCGCTTCCAACTCTCGTTTCGAACCAGAATCCTAGCTAGCAAAACTGCTCCACCAACTGCACCACTACGTTATTTATCTTCCATTCGTACTCTACTCTACCCTTTTTATTTCTAAAACACATATTCTTAGTCTTGTTCACATTCACTGTCAAACCCTTTTCTCTCACATAGGCTTCGAACACTCTCATCATCAGATTCATACCTCTTTCATCATCCGCTACTAGAACTACATCATCTGCATACGCTTGTGAGCATACTTTGCCTGTCCCTAACGTTGTCCCCCCTTTCCCTTTCCTCTGCAACTTCTCCTCTGAATCTGCCAGAAGAATACTTAACAGAAGTGAGCTCAATGGGAACCCTTGCCTGAGCCCCCTTCCTGTCCAGCATTACTCTTCTTTCTTGTCTCCTATCTTCACCCTTATCTTCGTTTCCACAAATATTCCTTTTATCCTCTCTATTATTCCTTCGTCAACTCCTCTCTTTTTCATGGCTACCAATAACACCCTCCTGTTAACTGAGTCAACTGCTGCCCTAAAATCGACAAACAGTCGTGCTAGTTGCCCTTTCTTTCGCTCTAGGTGCCTATTGACTAGATGGTTGAGCACACAGATGTTATCAGTGGTTCCCACCCCTTTTCTAAAGCCCATTTGATTGTGTGGTATACTTCCCTTTTCTTCCACCTGTCTTTCTAACCTCCTTCTAAGCACTTCCGCATAAATTTTATAACCCACAGACCTCTTAATTTCCTCTCCTTTATTAATCAACGGTACTACCAGACCTGTCTTTCATTCCTCCGGTCACACTTCTCCTTTCCATACTTTATTGCAAATCTTCCACATCTCTTCTCTTACTCCTAATCCTCTATATTTCAGTGCTTCATTTTCCAAGCCATCTTCCTCTGTTGCCTTATTTCTTGTCAACTGAGCAATCGCGAAATTCACCTCTTTCCAACTGATCTCGTTTCGCTGTCCTCGTCTTATTCGACCATTTTCCTTCCTTCTCCCTTTACCTTATTTTCCACTCCTCCTCACAGCCCGTTTTAGTGCTTCGTCCACTCTTTCATTCCTATTGCTTCATTTATGCCCTTCCTTCCTCCTTTTTCCCTGTTTATCACTTCCCATTCCCTTACTTCCTCTACCGCTTTCTCTACATCTTCCATGTACCTTTCTTTCTCCTTCTGTCTGTTCTCCTTTATTATTCTTTCGTGCTCTCTCTTTCTCCTGTTGAGTTCTCCTTTTCCCATTTTCCCGTTCCTCCATTTTCTTACACTTTCCTTCATCCTATCTTTACTTTCCCTGCATTCACCGTCCCACCAGTCTCTCCTCAACCCCTCTTCTTCTTCTCTTGGTCTCACCTCTTCCGTTACCTTATTATTCACTTCTTTGAGATTTTCTAGCAGCTTATCTACTCCTTCCTCTTCTAAACACCCTATTTCATTGTTTTCTATTTTTTCTCTAAATTCTTTCAAGCCCCCCCCCTCCAAATGCCCATTTTCAATTTCTTTTCCCTCTTTCCTTCCCTCATTCCCCTCCCTCGATTTGGGCCACCACATCTCATTGTCGCGATCACTGGAAAGTGTTCTGAGCCTATCACTTCGCCTACTTCCACTCTAACTATCAACTTCTTATTCTTTCTACTGTCACAATGTTATATATAACGGTGTCCCCTATACCCGAGTATGTGTATTTCTCTTCTACATCCCCCTTGTTATTGCCGTTAAAAATGAACTATCCCGCCTTTCCCAACAAGTCCAGAAGCATCCTGCCCTCCCGATCCGTTTCCTGTTGGTTCGAATTTCTTATGAACATCTCCTTTTCTCCATCCCATACCTCTCCTCCTTGTTCCCTGGTCCATGCATTCAAGTTCACCCCTATTGGGAGCAACCTCTCATCTTTTTCCTCTGTCCATTTCCTTATTGTTCCCCATCCTTCCTTTTCTCCTCTTCTCATGTACATGCCATGCCACCCATTCCTCTCTCTTTTACATGCTCCTTTCTCGCTGCTGGCATCTTCCACTCATATGCTTTCGATAATATTATTTTTATGCCTTTCCACTTCTTCTCATCTACCACATCCCACATCATTCACAGCCCACTTCTGCAATTCTCCCCAAAAACCTTTGTTCTTGTTTTTTTATAGTGACAAGTTCCAGAACGCTACTTTCACGTATCTCTTTTTGCATTTCTCACCTTTCTTCCTTGCATTCAAGTCCTCTTGTCGTTTTAAAACCCTCCCGTCGTATTTACGTCCCCTCCCTGCTTTTGTGAAAACCCCGTCGCTACGCCTTCTCCTTCTTCTTTCCTTTTACTCTCTACTGTTTCCATAACCGCCTCCCTTCTATCCCTAAACTCAGCTTCTTCCCCTCGACGCCATGGACCCTCCCTATACACTTCACTCAATTTTTCTTTCTCCTCATCCCATATCCACACATTCCCAATCATCCACATCCTGTCTTTCGCTATCCATACCGTGTTCCCTTTCACTCTTTCAGTCCATGCTTTCTGTTTCATCATCCACTTTCTTCTTCTTTCATTCCACGTCATATCCACCTCCATCCTTTCTTTTTACCTCTTCCACGTGCACTTTTGCCTCAATTTCCCCAATCAACTTTTCCACTTCTTCTCTTCCTGATTCACTATGCACTTTCATTTCTCTAATCGCTATATTTATACTTCGTTTCATGTTCTCTTCTACATCCATTTTCTTTTCTGACTCCCTCAATCTTGTTTTCATTCTCACATTTTCTAGGATAACATTCTCATTCACTTATTTCATTCCCTCTCCTTCTCTTACCCCTTCATCCCCTTTCTTTATATCCTCAGACTTACATTCCAGCTTTCTCTCTCTTTCTTTCAAGTTCTCATATCAGACTTTCTCTCTTTCTCATTCATCCTTTGCTTTCTCTCGATATCCTCCAACTGCTTCCAAACCTTATCTTTTTCTTGCCGGCATACCAGGTCCCATTCTGCCCACTTTTCTCTAACTCATCTCATTTCCTCCCAAACCTCATCCCATCGCTTTTGCATGCCATTTAAACTTCGGTTAGTTTCCTCTCTAAACCCTTTAGTGAGATTTTCCAACCTCTCCAGATCGACTTTCCCTTTTCCCTTATTCCTCTCCAGTGGAGACTTTTTCTAAACTTTTTCCGCAACTCCTCTTCTCCCTGTTCATTCCCTCTTCTTCTCTTGACTTTTTACTGTCTTCCGTCTAGTCCGCCTCATCGCTTGTATCCGTAAACCCTCTTCCCTGCTCCATTTCTCAAGAAGCTGTCTCGATCCTAAGCTACTAGATTTGGATCTATTAAGCAGTTCTCGATTTGACGGCCTACCTGGAGTCCTTCTGTCAGCTGGTCCCCCTTTCTTCTGTCCCCACCCCAAGTTCCCTGGTGTAGTAAACTGCACCTCGACATCGTCGGTTCAATCTCCGGCATCACCATTACCTTTCGCCTATCTCCGTGAGATCATCAGCACCGGGGTTGTGCTCTACCTGCTGCTGCCCTCTGCTGGACCCCACTGGGCTCCTCATTACAAACATGAAGGCCTACCTTGCCGATCTGCTGTCCTCTATCTTCCCTCTCACTTTTTCGTCCTCGGCAACTAACTTCCAAATTAGCACTTTTAACTTCCCTCCTTAACCCTTTCAACCTTACGAAACAGCTCCCCCACACTGCCACATACATTCTTCACTACACTCACCTCCCTTACCACCTTTCACCTCAAACACACCTCCACACCCGTCGCCAAAACCAAAAAAGATAGCACAGAACAAAAACGCGTACTTTACCATTCGGTACCGGAAACCGAAGCCAATAAATAAAATAGTTGAATTTTTAGTTAGGAAAAATAATTTTCAATTTAAAAAACTAAGTCGCCACAAATCAGTGGAATTTCCAATTAAATAGTTAAATTTTCAGTTAAAGAAGGTGATTTTTTCAAACAAAAAATATAATAGTTGATATTTCAACGAAAAAAGATTTTAATTTTAAATCGAAAACAGTTGAATTTGACCAAAAAAACTCATTTTCCACCGAATAGTTGAATCCTCAACGAAAACAGATTTATTTTTAACGAAACAGTTGCATTTTTACCAAAAAGGATGAAGTTTATAATCAGAAGATTAATTTTCTCCCAAAAACAAAGAATTTTCAAAAAATACACATACATTTGTAACCGAAGAGTTGAATTTCCAAACAAGAAGATAAGTTTTCAGGAAAGCAGTTCAACTGTCAACTAATGAGTTCAAATGTCAACCTAAAAAGATGAGTTTTCAACAAAAAAGGTTCTAGTTGATATTTCAACCAAATTACTATGATTTGGTATCAAAAACAATGGAATTTGACAAAAAAAGACCAATTTTCCACCATATAGTTACATTTTCAATAAAGAGGATTATTGTATTACCAAAAAGAACGACATTTTAACAAATTACGTGAATTTACAACCACATAGTTAAATTGTCAACTAAAAAAGATACATTTAAACTAAAAACGCAATGGTTATATTTTCATTAAAAGAAGTAAACAAATAGATGAATGTTCAATAAAAACAAAATATTTCAATAAAATAATTAAATCTTGGATCAAATAATGAAATTTTTGACCTGACACCATAATAGTTGAATTTGCTTATTGGGTTCTATTAATTCAAGTTGAAAAGCGAGAAAGGAGAAAGGGGACGGGGAATTTCAGAAAAATACCTTGCGTAACTTGTGGATGACCCCTTTTTTGTTTATTCATTTATTATTATTTCATGTATTTATTACTTAACATTTAATATTAATGCTAATATTAATAAGTACTATTAATAATAATATTAGGTAAATTGGAAGAAACACTGTTATAATTATCAAGAAAGTAACATATATAAAAAAAATTATGATTAAGAATTTTTAACCAAGAAGATTAATCATCTACCAATAAATATGAATTTTCAACAAAAAATATACATTTTCAACCAAATAGTTAAATTTATATACTAAAAAAGTTCCGTCTTTAACCAAAAATGGAATCATCAAATTTTCATTTAAAAGGATTAATTTTCAATAAAAAAAATTCTACAAAACAATTGGATTTTCAACCAAACAGTTAAATTTACGGTTGGAAAATAATTTTTAAATGATAAATGAATTTGCAAAAAAATAGTTCAATTTTCAACGAAAGAGATGAATCTTCAACTAAAATTATGAATCTTTAACCAAGAAAATTAGTTTTTATGAAAGCTGTTCAAGTGTCAACTAAGAAGTTGAATTTTCAACCTAAAAAGATTAATTTTTACCAAAAAATGTTCTAGTTGATATTTTAATCACAAACGAATTAAATTTTAATTAAAAAACAGTTGAATTTGACGAAAAACACCAATTTTCCACCAATTAGTTAAATTTTCAATCAACAGAATCAATTTATCACCAAAGAAGACGGCTTTTTAACAAAATGAATTTTGAACTAAAAATATAAATTTTTCATCAAAAAATGGAAAAGTTAAATTTTCAGTGAAGAAAATTAATTTTGAATTAAACTTCCAAACTTTTTTCAAACTTTTAATTTTGAATTAAATTTTAACCAGATAGTTGCGTTTCCTAACAAAAAAACACAAAAGTTAATTTTTAACTGAAACAGATATAATATTAACCGTACAGTTGCATTTTTCAAATAAAAAAGATGAGATTTCTACAAAAAGAAATACTGTTTCAAACAAAATGGACGAATGTACAATAATTAAGAAGAAATTTCAGTCGATAAAGAAAAAGAGTTTCAATGCTATTATTGAATGTTCATCAGAAAAGTTAATTTTAAATTATAACAGACATAATTTTAACCAAACAGTTGCATGTTTTAACAAGAAAGATGAAATTTAAGAAAAGAGATATATTTTTAAACCAAATGGATGAATGTATAATGAATTAAAAAAATTGTTAGTCAAGAAAGAAAAAGAATTTCTATGAAATTACTGAATGTTCTTCAAACACGTTAATTTTCAATTGAAACATAATCTTAACGAGACAGTTGTATTTTTTAGCAAAAGGGATTTAATTTGTACAAAAAGAGATACATTTTCCGACCAAATTGACGAATTTTCAAATTAAAAAAAAAATCATAAATAAGAGAAAAATTGCATTCTATTTATTGAATTTTCAACAAAAAGTTCATTTTAAACAGAAACAGATATAATATTAACCATACAGTTGCATTTTTTAATAAACAAAATGACATTTCTACAAGAAGACATGCAATTTCAAAACAAATGGACGAATGTACAATAATCAAAAGAAACTTCAGTCAAGATAGACAAAAAGTTTCAAGGAAATTATTGAATGTTTATCATAAAAGTTAATTTTTAATTGAAACAGATATAATTTCAACCAAATAGTTGCATGTTTCAACAAAAAAAATGACATTTCTACAAAAAGAGATACATTTTATAACCAAATGGATGAATGTATAATGATTGAAAAAATTTTTAGTCAAGAAATAAAAAGAATTTTAATGAAATTATTGAATTCCCAACAAAAACAAAGTAAAACTTTGTTATTTTTGTCAAATTTTGTCCATTAATTCAAGATGTCCCTTTTTCTCTATTCATCAAATATGTGAATATCAATTATTTTTCTGGAATTATTATTGGTCTATTATTGATAGACCATTAAGCTCAGTCCCCCGTGCTGCTTATGTAAGCAACATGTTCCTTCCACAATTGCTCCGACACAGGTCGCTGATCAATCTCTCTAGCAGGATCAAGACATCTTTTTGAGAAATGGTGGCAGGGGGGAGGGTTTACGGATGAAAGCGACAAGGGGGACAAGACGGAAGACAGTTAAAGATCAAGGGAAGAAGGGGGGATGAGCAAGGAGAAGAAAAGTTGCGGAAAAAGGTTAAGAAAAAGTATCCACCGAAGAGGAATAAGGTAAAAGGGAAAGTCGATCTAGAGAGTTTGGAAAATTTCATTAAAGAGTTTCGAGAGGAAACGAACCGAAGTCTGAATGGCATGCAAAAGCGAGGGGATGAGGTTTGGGAGGAAATAAGAAAAGTTAGAGAGAAGTGGGAAGCATGGGGGCTGGTGTGGCGGAAAAAAAAGATAAGGCTTGGAAGCAGTTGGAGGATATAAAGAAAAAGCAAAGGATGAGTAAGAAAGAGAGAAAATGTGATATGGAGAAGTTGGAAGAAAGATTGAGAAACCTGCAATGTAAGTCTGAAGTTATCAAGAAAGGGGATGAAGGGGTAAGAGAAGGAGAGAGAGTAAAAGAAGTAAATCAGAACGTCATCCTAGAAAATGTGAGGGTGAGGACAGGATTGAGAGAGTTAAAAAGGAAAATGGAATTAGGAGAGAACACGAAACGAAGTGGAACTATAGTGATCAGAGAAATGAAAGTGGATGGTGAGTCAGGAAGAGAAGAAGTGGAAAAAATGATGGGCGAAAGTGGGCCAAAAGTGCACGTGGAAAAGGTAAATGGAGTGGGAAAGAAGAATGGAGGTAAATTGCGTATATATATAGTGGATGTGAGGAGTGAGGAAGAAAAAGTTGATATCTTGAGAAGACAGAAAGCTTCAAAGGGGAGGGAAGAAAGGATAGAGGAGGATATAACGTGGATTGAAAGAAGAAGGAAGTGAATGATGAAACAGAGAGCATGGAGTGGAAGAGTAAAAGGGAACACGGCATGGATAGGGAAAGACAGGATGCGGATAAATGGGAATGTGTGGACATGGGATGATGAGAAAGAAAAATTGAGTGAAGTGTATAGGGATGGTCCATAGCGACGAGGGCAAGAAGTGGAGACTGGGGATATAAGGGAGGAGGTTATAGAAACAGTAGAGGGTAGAAGAAAAGGAGAGGGCGGAGCGACGGGATTTCCACAAAAGTAGGGAGGGGATGTAAAGACGAAAGAAGCGAAAAAGGAAGGAAGAAAGAAAGAGAAGATAAGGGGAAGAAAGAAAGGGGGTATGGTGTCAGGCGTAAGGAATGAATTGGTGAGAGAAAAGAGAATAGAAATGGTATTTGAGGAAACAAATGGAATAATGACGAGAATGGTGGAGACGGGAAGAAGAAAGTTGAGGATAGTTTGCATTTACAGGAGAAGGAGAGAAGAAGGTTGAAGTGTGATGAGAAAATGGGTGGCGCAAAAGAATGATGAATTGGTGATGATAGGAAGTGATCTGAATGCGTGGACAGGGGAACAGGGAGGGAAAATATGGGATGAAGAGAGTGAGACTTTCAGGAAGAAGTCGAAAGACAAACAGGTGGACCAGCAAGGTAGGACTCTGTTGGAAATCCTAGGCAAAACAGGATGGTTCATTTGTAATGGGAACTCTAAAGGAGATGAAGAAGGCGAGATTACGTTTGCAGGAAAAGAGGAAACAGTAATAGACTACATTCTGGCAGAGGAAAGGATAAGAAGGCTGTTAGAAGGAATGGAAGTAGGGAACGAAATAGGGTCAGAACACCTCGCGGTCATTTCAACCTTGAAACGCAGGAATTGGAGAAGAAAGGGAACGAAGAAGTAGGGAGCGATAGGGAAAAAAGCAAAGATAAGCAAATAGGAAGTTGATAAGCTAAGAGAATATACGGAAAGAATAAATGGAGAGAATGTTTCGATCGAAGATAGGGGAGGCGTGGATGAGAGTTAGTGTAAGATAGGGGGAAGGGTAGAGAAGATAGTGGAAGAAATTAGGCCAAGTGAGGATGAAAGAAGAAAGAAGAGAGGATGGTGGGATGTGGGATGTGTAGAGAGTGAGAAGCATATGAATTTATCATTAAAGAGCTGGAGAAAATAACAGACGGGCAGAAAGGAGTGTAATAAAAGAAAAAGGGTTCACGAGAAATTACTGTGTGTAAAACGACAGGAGAAGAAATTGAGGGACATGGAGGAGGTAGAGAAAGCAATAAAGTGAGGAAGAGTATGGGATGTGATCAATAGAGAGAGGAGTGGATGGAAAGGAATCAATGAAGAGATAAGTATGGATGAATAGACGGTATATTTCAAAAAATCGCTAGATGGGGTGGGTAACAAGGTGAGGGGGGAAGGTAGAAAGTTAGAGGAGGAAGGAATCGGAGGTGGTAATGGAGCGACCAGAGAGGAGATCAATCAAGCAATTAAAAAGTTAAAAAGAATCAACGCGACAGGAGGGGGTGGGATGGAGAATGGAGCGTTGAAATTTGGCGGTAGAAGTGTTAGAGAAGAGATTTTGGAAATATGTTATAGAGTATAGAGAGGGAAATTATGGCTGAGGGAGTGGAGAACAGGTTTGGTTGTTGCTTTATCAAAGAAAGGAGGGGGTAGAAAAGTGGAAGATTATAGAGGAATCACTCTCATACCAGTAACATATAAAATTTACGCTGATGTGCTTAGGAAGAGATTGGAAGAACAGGTAGAACAGAAAGGAAGTATTCCGCAAAATCAAACAGGATTCCGGAAGGGGATGGGAACAGTGGACAACATTTTCGTTTTAAATTATTAAGTGAAAAGGAACCTGGGACAGAAAATAAGGAAAACTGGTCACACACTTCGTAGATTTTAAGGCAGCTTTCGACTCGGTGAATGGGAAAGTTTTGTGGAAGGCAATGAAAGAGAGGGAGATGGACGAAGAGCTGATTGAAAGGATAAAAGAGGTCTTTGCGGAGACGAAGACAAGGGTGAGGATCCGAGAACAGAAAGAATAGGAGTTCTGGACAGGGAGGGCTCTCAGACAAGGGTGCCTGCTCAGTCCGTTGTTTTTTAGTATATTGTTAGCACACCTAGAAGAGAAAATGGAAAAGAAAGGAAAAGGAAGTACAGTTCTAGGAAATAAAAGAATATACTCGTTAGCGTACGCGAACGATGTGGTGCTTCTGGCAGAGGATGAAAGTGGAATGAGCTTGTTAATAAAAGGATTTGAAGAGTATGTGAGAGAG
>JAABKJ010011374.1:0-10758 GCA_011634705.1 Andricus grossulariae
ACATTTTTTTCAGTTTACTTTTTGAAACCAAAATATGAATTTTAAACAACAAGTAAATTTTCTACAAAATTGTTGAATTTTCAACCAAATAGTTGCATTTTCATTCCTGGAAGATGAAATTTCTACTAAAACAGATGAATTTTTAAATCAAAAAAGACAAATTTAAAAAAAAAATATTTGAATTTTCATCCAAAAAAGTTTTTACGTTCACTTTTCAACATCAAAATATGAGTTTTAAACAAAAAGTAAATTTTCTACGAAGAAACTCAAATTTTCAACACAAAAAGACGAAATTTTAAGAAAATAGTTGAATTTTTAAGAACAAAGTTGAATTTTCAACCAAAAAAGTGGACTTTTTAACAGAATTGTTGAATTTTCACGCAAATAGTTGCATTTTTGTCCAGGAAAGATGAAATTTCAACTAAAACAGTTAAATTTTCTTATCAAATCAGAGAGACGACTTAAAAAAAAATGGTTTAATTTTCAATCAAAAAAAGATTTTATTAAATTTTCAACCCAAAAAGACGTTTGTTTTTAACAAAACAATTGAATTTTTTAACAAAAAGGACGCCTTTTTAGCAAACATTCTGAATTCTCAAACGAAAAGTTGCATTTTTATTCAAGGAAATTGAAATTTCTACTGAAATAGATGAATGTTTAAATTAAAAAGACAAATTTAACAAAAAATAATTGAAATTTCATCCAACATTTTTTTCAGTTTACTTTTTGAAACCAAAATATGAATTTTAAACAACAAGTAAATTTTCTACAAAATTGTTGAACTTTTAACCAATTAGTTGCATTTTCTACCAAAAATTATGACTTTTCAACAAAATTGTTGAATTTCCAAACGAATAATAATATTTATAACTAAAAAGATAATTTTCAGGAGGAAGCAACTGCAACAAAAAATATAAATATAAATACAAGGCAAATAAATTACTAACAATAATATTATATTAGTGTTACCACAAGACTTTATTTAACAAATTCCCTAATTTTTTCCTGACCAATTTTTCATTTTCCCTGACCATTAATATTCAAAGACCAGAATCTCAAACTTGTAACATTTTTATGGTAGAATCTTTTAAAAATGGAATAAATCAATTTAAAATTAAAATGGAATTTTTTTTTTGATTTATTCTAGATTTTGCAAGATTTTGTTACTAAGTCTTTAACTTTTCCCTGCCCAATAAAATTCCCTGACTTTTTTTAACCCCTTGAGCAGCATTGACGCCATGTCCTGTCCCGCGGGACATTGACGCCATATGACGTCAAATGTATGTATCCTATAGGTCGTTTTTTGAATTATCACAAGACTTTGTGCCTATGGGTTTTTGGGGTCATAGAATACGAAACCGTGGTCAAAATTCAAAAATTCAAAGTAGCTGATCCAATATGGCGGCTCAAAAATGTCAAGAAATCCGCAAACTTGGCACACTTCCATGAAACCTCATTTCTACGGGTTTTCGGGGTCGTGGAATACGAATCCGTGCTCAAAACATAAAAATCCAAAATGGCTGATCCAACTTGGCGCACTTCCAAAAAAACATTGTTTCTACGGGTTTTTGTAATTTAAGTACGGTCCCATAAAACTAAAAATTTCCATTCCTAAAATGGAAAAAATAATTTTTTTTTTACAAATGCGTCTACTATTCTAATTTTCGTTTCATTGTAGTGTGTACATTACAAATGATTAATATTAGGGAAATTTGAATGCCATTATTCTCTGTGAAAGTTGAAATTAAATCTGATAATTAGTTTCTCTGAAATTCAAGGCTATGCAATTGTTATTGTTGAGGATTGCATTTATAATTATTTTTCAATCTTGAGACTTTCACTCTTAATGAGTATCAATGATGCGATGAACGCTTTTCTTGAATGAAAGAATGAATGACTAATTAGTAGGTATAGAAAAGATACAGCCTCCTTAGAAGGACATGTGTTAGCGTAATGACTAATGTGGGATTACATCAATTAGAGTGAGATAAAATTAAATAGCCTATTACATTCATGCAAACTAGTTCCAACTAATGTTAGAGAATTAGAAAAAAAATATATGTGACGAGGAACGAAGAAGCGGATCAAAGTGAAAGGAAGACGAAGGTGTTCCCGTACTAACACAGTTGAGAGGTCCCTATCTGTGTGAAGGCTCGAGAAATATGAATGTAATAATAATAATCATATTATGTGTTATTTTCATGTTTTATTATGACTTATAGAATAAAATTGAAAAAATGCATGGAAAAATTATTAGGAAGAACTGTCTAATCGTGCGCATAAAGATTTCAATGATCTAGGAGCAATAGGGAAGTTTTTTTTTATAGGGGAAATCTACATTATTAGGAATCAGTACAAACCGGAAAATCGATTTTTTGGTTCTAAGGCTGGTTTCTTCGTTCCACGTCACATATAGGCTACGCGATATTTGCATCTACAAGAAAGGCTTTTGTAGACTATATATAATGTTTATATATTTATATACATACATATTATATATATATATATATATTCATTAATTCATTATTTAATTATATTTATATAATTATATATATATATTTTTTATTGATATAAATATTTATATTTTATTATTTACAATGTAAATTAGGGGCCATCCGTAAATTACGTAACTCCATGTATCCAAAATTATAGTTTACAACCTTAAAATTTAGCAATTTTACAATCAATGAATGTATAATTGAATTAGTATTTTGATTTTTTCCCATTTTTTTGTACAAAATAATATCCATAAAAACGAATCGTTTTCACCATTCGTGAAATTACTACTACCCTCGAAATCATTCAATATTTTTCAAGTTAAGGTTGAGGTAAGATATTTGAATAGATTCCAAGGAATTTTAGAGGATTCGAAAAATTTCAAAGGATTTTTAAAGAATTTTAACGGGTTTCAAGGGATTTTATAAGGTTTCCAAGGATTTCAGTAATTTTAAAGGATGTTAAAGACTCTTAATAAGGTATTTTAATTGTTTGAAAAGATTTTCAAATATTTTGAGGTATTTTCAAACATTTTAAAGATTTTTAGGGATTTTAAAGATTTTTAGGGATTTTAAAGATTTTTAGGAATTTTAAAGATTTTAGGATATTATCAAAGATTCCAAGGAATTCCAATAGATTTCAAGAATTTAAAGAGATTTGAAGAGATTTCAAAATATTTGACAGATTTTAGGATATTTTAAGAGATTGCAAGAAATTTTCAATAGATTAAAAAAATTTCCAGGGATTTCAGAGGATTTCCAATATTTAAAAATATTTCAAAGGATTTTTAACGAAATTTCAACGGATTTCAAGGGTTTTTATAGGGTTTCTGAGGAATTCAGTAATTTTAAAGAATCTAATATATAGGTAGATAATCACATGAATTATAATAAAAGACCATAGCTTTGTATATTTAACAATTTTGACCTCTAAACATTTTTCGTGTCTCGCATAGTTTTCGATAAAAATGAAATTTGTCATTCTTAAAAATGAAAAAATCATTCTTCTCAAAAATTCGTCTGATGAGTTTTTAAATTTTGGTTTTAAATTAATTTTGAGACATCCCCAAAATAGAAAGAAGAAAAAAAATTGGATGTACAAGAGCAGGCCTCGGATTCATTCAAGAAATTCTAAATAGTGTCAATAGTACCATAAATTTTGAAAAAGTCCTATCACTTCTTTTAAGGTATTTTGAAATCTCTTGAAATCTTTCAAAATTCTTTGCGATCTTATGAAATCCCTTCAGATATTCTAAATAACATTAAAATCACCTGAAATCCTTCAAAATTCGTAAAAAGAACTTCGCTATCTCTTAATATGCCTTAAAATCCCATGACTTCTTTTCAAGTATCTCGAAATCTCTTGAAATCATTTTGAATCTTTTAAAATCTTTTAAATTCCCATAAATTCTTTGGAAGTATTTCAGAATCTCCTTGAATCCCTTTAAATCTCTCGAAATCCCTTAAAATTCTATATAATTTATGAAAATCCCTTCAGATCTTATAAATCCCATTAAAATACCTTAATATATTTCAACCTTCGTGAAAAAACTTTGGTATCTCTTAAAATCCGTGGAAGATCTTAAAAATCTTATGAAATCCCTTCAGATCTTCTAAATCACATTAAAATCCCCTGAAACTTCTTTGAAAGTATTTTGAAATCTCTTTAAATCCCTTATAAATCTTTTAAATCTTATGAAATCCCTTTAGATCTTCGAAATTCCATTCAAATTTCCTAAACACCTTAAAAATTCGTGAAAATACTTCGCTGTCTCTTAAAAACCTTTAAAATTCCATCACTTCTTTGGAAGTATTTTGAAATCTATTTAAATCCCTTGAAAATCTTTGAAATCTTATGAAATCCCATTGGATCTTCGAAATCCCATTTAAATTTCCTAAAATTCGTAAGAATACTTCGGTAACTCTTGAAATCCTTTAAGATCCCATAACTTCTTTTGAAGTAATTCGAAATCTCCTGAAATCGCTTAAAGTTTTTTAAAATATTTAAGAATCCCATGAATTCTTTGAAAGTATTTAGAAATCTCTTTCAATCATTCAAAATTCTTTAAAACCTTTTGAAATCTTATAAAATCCCTTGAAATCTCATAAATCCCATTAAAATTTCCTGAAATACTTTAAAATTCGTGAAAATACTTCGGTATCTCTTAAAATCCTTTAAAATTCCATCACTTCTTGAAAGTATTTTGAAATCTCTTCAAATTCCTTGAAAATCTTTGAAATCTTATGAAATCCCTTTGGATCTTCGAAATCCCATTTAAATTTCCTGAAATTCTTCAAAATTCGTAAAAATACTTCGGTATCTCTTAAAATCCTTTAAAATAATTTAAAATCCCATTAATTCTTTTCAAGCATTTCAAAATCTCTTTAAATCCCTTAAAATTCTTTGCAATCTTATGAAATCCCTTTATATCTCATAAATACCATTAAAATCCCCTGAAATACTTTAAAAAATTCGTGAAAAAACTTTGGTGTTTTAAAATCCTTTGAAATTCCATCACTTTTTTGAAAGTATTTTGAAATCTCCTTAAATTTCTTAGAAATCTTATAAAATCCCTTTAGATCTTCGAAATACCTTTTAAATTCCCCAAAATTCTTCAAAATTCGTAAAAATAATTGGGTAACTCTTAAGATCCTTAAAAATTCCATCACTTTCTTGAAAGTATTTAGAAATCTCTTTAAATTTCTTAGAAATCTTAGAAATCTTATGAAATCCCTTCAGATCTTCGAAATACCTTTTTAATTCCCCAAAATTCTTCAAAATTCGTGAACAAACTTTGGTGTCTCTTAAAATGCTTTGAAATTCCATCACTTTTTTGAAAATATTTCGAAATCTCTTAAAATCCTTGAAAACATTTTGAAATCTTATAAATTCCCTTCAGATCTTCTAAATTTCATTAAAATCCCCTGAATTCTTTCGAAATTCGTGAAAATACTTCGGTATCCCTTAAAATTCTTTGAAATTCTATCACTTCTTTGAAAGTATTTTGAAATCTCTTTAAATTTCATAGAAATCTTAGAAATTTTATGAAATCCCTTCAGATCTTCGAAATACCATTTAAATTCTCTAAAATTTTTCAAAATTCGTGAACAAACTTTGGTGTCTCTTAAAATCCTTTAAAATTCCATCACTTTTTTGAAATTATTTTGAAATCTTTTTAAATTTCTTAGAAATCTTAGAAATCTTATGAAATCCCTTCAGATCTTCGAAATCCCATTTAAATTCTCTAAAATTCTTCAAAATTCGCAACAAAAATTCTTCAATATCTCGTAACTTTCTTTAAAATACCATGAATTCTTTTGAACTATTTCGAAATCTGTTGAAATTGCCCTGCAATAATTTAATTTGATTTTAATTTAATAATTAATTAAATTAAATTATTTTCCAGGGGATTTTAATGGGAGTTATGAGATCTTCAAGATCTTCATTTACTTCAAAATCTCCAAATACTTCAAATACTTAAAATACATCTTCAAGATCTTCAAATACTTCAAAATTCATGAAAATACTTCCGTATCTCTTTAAATCCCCCAAAATTCTTCAAAATTCTTTAGAATACATCGATGTCTCTTAAAATCCTCTAAAATACCATTACTTTTTTAAAAGTATTTAAAAATCTCTCTACATCCCTTAAAATCCTTGGAAATCTTATAAAATCCCTTCAGATTTCATATTTAATCATATTTCAGATTTAAAATCTCATTACTTCTTTTAAAGTATGTCGAAATCTCTTGAAATCGCATAAAATCATTCAGAATGTTTTAACATTTCATCTCAAATTTCATTACTTCGATTGAAGTATAATTTCGAAATCTCTTTAAATCCCTTAAAATACTTTGAAATCTGATAAAATCCCTTCAGATCTCATCAATCCCATCAAAATCCCCTGAAATCCTTTAAAATTCGTGAAAATACTTCCATTTCTCTTTAAATCCTCCAAAATTCGTAAAAATTCGTAAAAATACTTCGGTATCTCTTGAAATCCTTTAAAATCCCATTACTTCTTCTAAAGCATTTAAAAATCTCTTTAAATCCCTTAAAATCCTTTGATATCTTATGAAATCCCTTCAGATCTCACAAATCTCATCAAATCCCCTGAAATACTTCAAAATTCATGGAAATACTTCGATGTCTCTTGAAATCCTTTAAAATCCCATGACTTCTTTTAAAGTATTTCGAAATCTCTTGAAATCGCTTAAAATCCTTTAGAATCTTTCAAAATTTCGTCTGAAATCCCATTACTTCTTTTGACGTATAATTTCGAAATCTCTTTAAATCCCTTAAAATACTTTGAAATCTTATAAAATCTCTTCAGATCTCACCAATCCCATCAAAATCCCCTGAAATCTTTTAAAATTCGTAAAAATGCTTCCGTATCTTTTGAAATCCTATAAAATCCCTAAAAGTCCCTTGCAATCACCTTGCAATCCGCTGAAATTGCTCTTAAATCCTTAAAATCCTATGGCTTATTTCAAATACTTCGAAATCTTTTGAAATCGTTTAAAATCTTTTAAATTTCCATAAATTCTTTGGAAGTATTTCAGAATCTTCTTTGAAAGTATTTTGAAATATCTTTAATCTCTTAAAAATCTTATGAAATACCTTCATATCTACGAAATCCCATTTAAATTCCCTAAAATTCTTCAAAATTCGTAAAAATACTTCGGTATCTATTAAATTCCTTCAAAATCCCATGACTTCTTTTGAAGTATTTCGAAATCTCTTGAAATTGCTTAAAGTTCTTAAAAATATTTTAAAATCCTTTGCATTCTTGGGAAGTATTTCAAAATCTCTTAAAATCTCTTAAAATATTTGAAAATCTTATGAAATATCTTTATATCTCATAAATTCCATTAAAATTCACTGAAATAATTTAATTTAATTCAATAATTAATTAAATTAAATTACTTCATGGGAGTTTAATAAGATTTATGAGATCTTCAAGATCTTCATATACTTCAAAATCTCCAAATACTTCAAATACTTCCAAATTCGTGAAAATACTTCGGTATCTCTTTAAATCCCCCAAAATTTTTTCTAATTTGTCAGAATACTTCGATGTCTCTTAAAATCCTTTAAAATCCCGTTACTTCCTTTAAAGTATTTCAAAATCTCTTAAAATCCCTTTATATCTCATAAATACCATTAGAATCCCCTGAAATACTTTTAAAAATTCGTGAAAAAACTTTGGTTTCTCTTAAAATCTTTTTAAATTCCATCACTTCTTTGATGGTATAATGAAATCTCTTTGAATGTCTTAGAAATCCCTTCAGATGTTCGAAATACCATTCAAATTCCCGAAAATTCTTCCAACTTCGTAAAAATAATTGGGTAACTCTTAAAATCCTTTGAACTTCCATAACTTCTTCGAAAGTATTTTGAAATCTCTTAACTTCCTCAAAAATCTTTGAAATCTTATGAAATCTCTTCAAATCTTCGAAATCCCATTTAAATTCTATAAAATTCTTCAAAATTCATAAAAATACTTCGATATCTCTTAAAATCCTTCAAAATCCCATGACTTCTTTTGAAGTATTTTGAGGATTCTTGAAATCCCTTAAAATTCTTTGAAATCTTATGAAATCCCTTCAAATATTCTAAATCACATTAAAATCCCCTAAAATCCTTCAAAATTCGTGAAAAAACTTCGGTAACTCTTTAAATCCTTTAAAATCCCATGGCTTCTTTGAAAGTATTTTGAAATCTCTTTAAAGCTTTTAAAATCCCTTGAAATTCTTCGAAATCTTATGAAATCCCTTCAGATCTTCTAAATCACATTAAAATTCTCTAAAATTCTTTAGAATTCGTAAAAATACTTCGGTATCTCTTAAATGCCTTTAAAATCCCATTACTACTTTTAAAGTATTTTGAAATCTCTTGAAATTGCTTGAAGTTTTTAAAAATATTAAAAAATCCTTTGGATTCTTGGGAAGTATCTCAAAATCTCTTTAAATCTCTTAAAATCCTTTAAAATCTTCTGAAATCTTGTAAAATCCCTTCGGATCTAATAAATCCCATTAAAATCCCCTGAAATAATGTAATTTGATTAAATTTTAATTTAATAATTAATTGAATTAAATTATTTCAGGGGATTTTAATGAGATTTGTAAGATCTTTAAGACCTACATATACTTCGAAATCTCCAAATACTTAAAATACTTCAAATACACCTTCAAGATCTTAAAATACTTCAAAAATCGTGAAAATACTTCGTTATCTCTTTAAATCCCCAAAAATTTTTCCAAATTCGTCAGAATACTTCGATGTCTCTTAAAATCCTTTCAAATCTCATTAATTCTTTTGAAGTATTTCGAAATCTCTTTAAATCCCTTAAAATCCTTTGAAATCTTGTAAAATCCCTTCAGATCTCATACATCCCATTAAAATACCCTGAAATACTGAAAATACTTCGATGTCACAAAAATCCTTCAAAATCCCATTACTACTTTTAAAGTATTTTAAAATCTCTTGAAATCTCTTAAAATCCTTTAAAATCTTTTAAAATTAGATCTAAAATTCCATTACTTCTTTTGAAGTATAGTTTCTAAATGTCTTTAAATCCCTTAAAATCCTTTCAAATCTTCCGTATCTTTTTAAATCCCATAAAATCCCTTGCAATCACCTTAAATCCTTTTTAATTCGCGGAAATCGCTCTTAAATTCTTCAATACGAATAATCATACAGATAAATATTAACAAACGTTTTCTTATTATTTTTTAAGAAAAATTAAATCGAATAATAGAAGTATGTACGTAACTTCTTCAAAAAATTTAGTATTAACGTAATAATGCAAATGTATATTATATAATTTCAAATAGCACCGCGCTTTTTGGTACATGCGCAGTTGAATACTTCTGATTTTCAACATCACCTTAATATTATTTAACCCAAAATTATGAGTAAAATATGAAAAATCTTGGAGTGTTAAAATACCCAAAAATATTTTAAATTCTTTGAAATCTTTCGATATCCCATGAAATCTTTGAAATCTGCTAAAATATCTTCAAATTATTGAAATCGATTGAAAAATGTTGGAGTTTTAAAATACCCTTCAATATTTCAAAATCTTTTGATATCCCATAAAATCTTTGAAATCCTTTAAAATTACTTTGTATAGTTGAAATGAATTGAAAAATCTTAGAGTTTTGAAAAACTCTTAACTATTTTTAATTCTTCGAAATCTTTTAATATTCCTTGAAATCTTTTGAATCTCTTTGAAATTTCTTGAAATCTTTAAAAATACTATTACAAATTTTTAATCCTTTAAAATACCTTTGAATTCTTGAAATCGTTTGAAAAATCTTAGAGTCTTTTAAAATACCCCCAAATATTTCAAATTCTCTGAAATCTTTTGATATTTCTTAAAACATCTTAAATTTCTTTAAAATTCCTTGGATCATTAAAAAGAAAAACATTAATCCTTTGAAATCCTTCAAAATACCTTCAAATTATTAAAATCGATTGAAAGATCTTGTAGTTTAAAAATACCGTCAACTATTTTAAAATTCTTTAAAATCTTCTGATATTTCTTAAAATTTTTTGAATCTCCTTAAAATTTCTTGAAATCTTTGAAAATACCATAACAACTTTGAAATCCTTTAAAATACCTTTGAATAATTGAAATCGATTGAAAAATCTTGGAGTTTTTAAATACCCTTAACTATTTTTAATTCTTCGAACTCTTTTTCTATCCCTTGAAATCTTTTGAATCTCTTTAAAATTGCTTGAAATCTTTAAAAATACTACGAGAAATTAGAAATATTTTAAAATACCTATGAATTCTTGAAATCGATTGAAAAATCTTGGAGTCTTTTAAAATACCCCAAAATATTTCAAATTCTCTTAAATCTTTTGATATTTCTTAAAACATCTTAAATCTCTTAAAAATTCCTTGAAATATTTAAAAAAAAAAACATTAAATCTTTGAAATCCTTTAAAATACCTTCAAATTATTAAAATCGATTGAAAGATATTGTAGTTTTTAAATACCGTCATCTATTTCAAATTCCTTGAAATCTTTTGATATTCCTTAAAATCTTTTAAATCCCCTTAAAATTTATTGAAATTCTTAAAAATACCGTGAAAAATTTGAAATCCTTTAAAACACCTTTGAATAATTGAAATTGATTGAAAAATCTTGGAGTTTAAAAATACCGTCAACTATTTCAAAATTCTTTAAAATCTTCTGATATTTCTTAAAATTTTTTGAATCTCCTTAAAATTTCTTGAAATCTTTGAAAATAC
>JAABKJ010011375.1:0-10757 GCA_011634705.1 Andricus grossulariae
TACTTGGTTGAAAAGTAATTCTTTCCTTGAAAAATCATATTGTTAGTTTGACGATGCAACTGGTTTGTGGCAAATTCGTTTTTTGTCTTTGAAACTACAACAATTTAGGGGGCTTTTTTTCTGTCTTAGTTCCAATTTCGTCTTAAAATTCATCTCTGTTTGTCAACAAATTGAAAAAAAATTTCAATCAAAACAAATTTTGGTTGAATTTACTTTTTTTTTACTTTAATTATTTCCTTGCGAATTATACAATTGTTTTAAAATTTCATTTTTCTTCGACATCGAAATTTTTTTTTCACAATTGATCTTTCTAGCGTTAGAGATTGAAGTATTTGACGGAGAAGATGATTTTTCTGTAAAAATTTAATTATTTTGGTGGAAAGATAAAAAATATTGGGTTCAGAAGTAACTTTCATATGTAAAAATCATCCGTTCTGCTTTGAAAATTCATTTCTTCTTGTGAACAAATGTAATTTTTTCGGGTTAAAATTAAACGGTTTCTTTTTCGATCAGGTTTTTGTGCATTCTCGTCTTGAATATTTTGGCTGAAGATGTAATTACTTTTTAGAGAAATCACGCGTTCCTTTAAAATTTCTACTATACTGGTAGAAAGTTGAACTATTTGGTTGGAAAGTATTTCTTTTCTTGAAAAATGATATTGTTACTTTGATCTGCTTTCAAGAACATTAGTCTTCTTCTTTGAAAATTCAACAATTTAGTAGAAATTTTTTTTGATTCTTGGTCACATATTCCGCTTGTTCTTTTCACCTTAAAGTACTTTGAAGCTATTGTATCTACTACCTGTAACTAGTTACAGTTACAACTAACGTAACTGGTAGACATTTTAATTTTAGAAAATGAACTTTCAACGAAAAATAGTTGGATTTTCTTATTGGGTTTCTATTAAGTTATTAATTTACTTTTTTTAAAAGAGGAGAAAACATAATAATTCGTTAAAAGAGGAGGAAAGAGTGTGACAAACACTCTAATTTTTAATAAACCAGATGACTTTTAACAAAATATTTGAATTGTCCACCTATCGGTCGGATTGTCAAACAAATATAAATATACCAGTATGAATAAATAATATAAATAATATACTATAATAATCAGTATAAATAAAGAAGAAAAAATTTCAACCAAAAACCCTTGCATTTTTAACAAAATAGTCGATTTCTCAAGACAAAGACGAATTTCTTTTGATACATAAATAATTGTCAACACGAAAAATTAATTCTCAATCAAGAAAGATAAATTTTCAATCTGAAAGAAGATTTAAAAAATTAATTTTCAACCAAAAAAAGGAAAACAGTTGAATTTTCAAACTAAAAAATGACATTTTGAAAAAAAAGAAACATTTTAGAACGGAAGTACTCGATTTCGACTCAAGAAAGAAGAAAGAATTCCACTATATTGTTTATTTCAACCAAAAAAGACGAATTTCGAAAAAGTTGAAAAATCCTCCACGCGATTTTGAACACAAAATTAATTTTTCGATTTTCTTGCAGTTACCTGTCGCATTCGCATTCTCGATCACATTTTAATTCGAAGTAGCATAATGATACCTCTGAATTTATATTATATAATTGCATTAAAAATGCACTACGAAGAATTTTTATTGAAACTTCTGCTGCAAGCAGTGTAACCGTCTACGCCTACGCCAGTGGCTGTCGAAAAATCCGAGACAACCCCATGCTGCGTCCGAGAAATTGACTTTCGTTACTGTAATAAATATCGAATACATTCCAACGAAAAAATTATAAACTTCAACAACAATAAATAACATAAATGTGAAAGTAGAGCGATTTTTTTCATTTAATTTTTTAGAATAATATTCAGCTTTATTGCAACCTTCTACGGTGATTAGAAGCCGAGAACGTGGCTCTGTTTATTATTGTTTGTAGGAGAATAACTTATTATTCTAATTCAAAGTAGCTGATGCTAACTTGTTCCACAAGACTTACACTATTGATGTACTAGTTTTGAGAACACCTTCTTTTAAATTGCTGAAGATAGAACAGGCGAAAGGAAAAATAGAAAAAATAATGAAAAATGCGCATAACTTGGTAAATATAAACATTTGAATAAAATATTTTTCAGTAATGTTGGTTTTCACCTGCTGGGGAGTATTTTTTATCTCTTGACAATTTTCGAAAAAATGACTTTCTGTACAGAAAAACAGCTTTCGATTGTTCTGGTATTTCTTTAATCGATGTTTTCTCTAAATGTATCAATTTGATCAAAAAACTATATAAGAATGGAAATATGCATCTTTTGAAGTAGACCAACTTTTGTTTGAAATTTTTTCCTGTAAAATCAATATTAAGAAATTTCACCTAATTTCCGGCAACTTTGCAGGTGTCTTAAGGCACTTTATAATACAGATAAGTGCCTGAAAATGTGCAGGTGCTTTTTATATGTCACCTTCTACATGTACACAAATTTTCAAGCTTTTCCGAGTCACCGCATGAAATCATGAAAATTCGCACCTTTGCCAGGTCGCCACCGCTCACCTCTTCCACTCAGGCCTGTAAGGCATGCATTTTTACGTTCGTCATCGTCAGTAGAACCTGTCAGGTGAAAATTGTCCTTATCCCTATCATGGCACCATTTATGTTATGAGCTCCCGGTCTATAAGGTTACCTCTCGGTCGAAGAAATTGTTGATAACGTTAACTTTATATTGATGTGGATGATGTGAACAATAATTGCCATTGGCCTGAAGCTGTTGGTTTTTGATACCAGTCGTCTTTAAGCTATCACCTTCCCTTTTTATGAGAACATCAAGAAAGCTAATTCCATTGTCTGATTATTCCTTAAGAGTGAATTGCAAATTGTGAAGTTATTGAACGCATGTAGAATTGTTTGAATTTGATCAGCAGGAGCAGCAGCAATAATATCGTCTACGTAACGGAAGTAGAAAGGAAACTGTATTGCATGGAAAGCTAAGCAGTTGTTTTCCAAATCATCTATCACAATGTCTGATAAAATGGGGGAGAGTCGAGGGGAGAGTGTAGAACCCATGAGAAAGCCGGATTTTTGTTTATAGGATAATCCTTTAAAATTGAATTATTTCGGATCTGAGACCATCTCTCTTTTACCGCACAATCGCGAGACAAATAGGGACGTTTGTGAACAAGGATACGGCGTCAAGTGAAAATAGTTTGTACAGACAGCCAAACAAATAGACGGCAATGACTAAACATGCATGATTTGAAGATCATCGGTTTGATTTTGGCGAAACCAAAATTTAGGAAAAACGGAACACTATAAAAAATTAATGGTTTTAGAAATGGCTCATATAGTCAGCAATCCTTTTGCAGTAATCCAAAGAGCTGATACCGAAAATCTTTCCACATTTTACTCCCCCCTCTTAGAAAAAAGCCAATTTTAATCTTTTTATTCAAAATCAAATCAAAATACCGTAAAAAATGTTTCATCTTACTTTACATACATTAATTAATTTAATACGTTTAAAAAAAAACTGATTAACAACAAACTTTCTCAATCATACTGAAAATTTAACAAAGAAGATGCAAATAAATAATTGAATGAAAATATAAATAAATAAAATATAAATCAATTGTTCATTTCAATTTTGGAAAAGAAAGTTCAAATATTTAGAAACAAGACTTATCACTTACTAAATGAATAAGAAAATACTACACTTGAGGAAAATCGGTCCACAAGTGGTTTCTTTCAAATTTAATTGCTGTCCCTTCCTGTACTAAAAAACCCCTTACCTCACTGTCGCCGAAAGGACTGGCTTTTCTAGCTGTAACATAAACCCTGGGGAAAAAATTTTCCTCCCGCTATTCCCTTGCATATGAGACCCTACATCGCTGCAGTTTTCACTCAGTTTTCATTGAACATTGACGTTAAAATCTTGCTTTTCTCCTCTAGAGAAAATAATCGCGTCATTATGCCAAACATCTGGTACAAATTCTTATAAGGTTAGTAAAAAAATTATTACACTGCTTCCAATAAATTAAAAACAATAATTTTTTAACATACATCAAATTTCGATATATACAATATACATTTTTTAAACAATTTCAAAATGTAATTTTTCGTAACAAAAATTGTGAGTACTAAGGCTTTCAATTAAATTTACGTCGATGAAGAAATAATTTTTTTAACAATTCTTCAATCAATTTTTTTTTGGTCATTTTATTAATTTTACAACTGTGCTAATTATTACTTGGCTGCTGTTTTTGATAATGTGAATATTCGTTTTTGTACCAAAGCATGTCACAATACCATGTTTGAAGAATACTTGTATTTTAATGAATACTTGAAAATATATTACCAACTACAATATTTTTGATAATTTCTAATGCAATTTGATTCAGAATAAAGTATTAACAAAAAAGAAAAAAAGAAAAGAGAAGAAAAAGAGAAGAAGAAATTCAGTACATTTTAATTTTAAATCAAAGACGTAAAACAAAACCAAAAATGTTACTGCATTTTAAATGTTTTATCAAGTTGTCTTCGGTACGAAAAAAATGAATTTTTATAGAATATAAAAATTTGTTTGATAATCTCAAATTTTTAAATATTTTCACGAATTCTTTAGCTGCAATGTTTAAATTTGAAGACAAAAATTATTCAAACACTCACATGAACAATTTTCAATGGTAAAAGAAAACACAGTACATTTCATATTTAAGAAATTAAAATTGAAATGCTTTGTTTGAAAAATTAAAATTGAAATATTTTCAGAAACATAAAACTTTTTCAATGGAAAATGTGTATGCAAGAAATCAATCATTTACCATTTTTTCGTTGATGAGAAAAAGAAAATTTGTTTAAAGAATATTTGAATAATTATTTAACTACAAGGCTTTTTACAATATCGTATTGATGCTACAGTGAAATTTACAAGGGAATAAAATATAACTTTCACAGACATAATTCCCTCATGATAACAGAAAAATTAATTACTTAACATTATTTCTCTCATACACAAAAAAATGATGTTGAAGGTTATTTTTCATACAAACATATTGTTTGAAAAATAACAAAAAATAGAAATAAAATTAAATGAAATTTTTTTTCAATTACATATACGACACTGGAAAAAAATGTTTTTAAAGATATTTTTCGATTGCAATGTTTCCTGACAACTTTCATAAACATTTGTTTTTAGGATTTTTGAAAGAAAAATTCTAGTAAATTGTCATTGTTTTTTCATTAGGTGAACTTCGTTAAAATAACACCAAGTTTTAATAATACTGCAAGATATATCAATAGCTATTAATAACATTAAATGAAACTAAAACTTTTAATGAAATTAATTTTATAATTTCACATCTGAGACATTAACCAATGAATAATACTTCCAATTGTAAGACTACGTACCTACAAGACATTATGTAGTTTTCACAGATTTAATCAAATTCACTAAAGAGGGGCACCATTGTGTGCCGAAACGTTTGAAACAACTTAATTTGGTTTCAATTCACCTGACACTAAAGCCAACAAATTACATCAACAATTTCTACAAAATTTAATTTTTGAGTGTCAATACAATCCCCCAGCGATTATCAAAATTATTATTGCTGTAGATAGGCTGGTTCATTTAAGTCCCGTAGCACAGCAGCTCAACCTACTGTACTATGTCTTTATTTAAAAAGTGCGTTAAAACAGAGGCCTACCTCCGAATCCCCCTCACTGCTAAAGTATTATTTAAGTCCTTGAGCATGAGTCTCTTTAACGCCGTTACTGATAAAATTTTTTACTTCACTGTAAGCTTAAAATCACTGAATATATTCAATCACATCCAGTGATAACTCGCGGCTGCACCCGACTTTATTAGAAGTACTAGCATTTGCCTGGACATTTGGCCAGGGGAGAGGAAAACTTCAGAAAAGTATCTTCGCGAGTCGAGGCGGTTTCCCGACTGTCGAGTTTTGAATGCAGACGCTCGATGTACCTGGACCATCGAGTATACACAGTCATCCTCGACGTAAAACCTTTCGCTCGACATTAGTTAAAACGCAGTGAATGCAGAACCTAGTCGTACATCGCAAATGGTCATCCAGTCGAGTGTTAGCCGCGCTCGAGATGGCTTAACGTCCACGACTATTCCCGAGTCGAGATTTACAGCGCATGGAAATAAAAAAATAGAAAGAGGCGTGATTTTATAACGAACAATGTTTTTATTCAATTAAAATTTTTTATTTGAAAAATTATTAGGCGTTTTTAATTAAAAAACAAAACAAAAATACTGAAAGAAAATACATAGCACACTTTATCTCAGATTTAATGAATCACTTTAATTGAATTTTACTTGTTTCTAGAAGTAGATTGGAGAAATAAAATTGTTGTCAGAAGATTAAAAAGATGCTAATATCCCATGCTATTTTTGTTGTAATACCTATTCGGTGAAATTAAAAAATCACACTATTGAAGAATGAGAATAATAACGGATATTAAAATTGTCCTACGCTGATTAACAACCTAACACCAAAAATCTAATAAAAAGGTACTTCTTTGCAGCAGCCACCTCGAAAGTGAGGACTTCCGTGCCTCTAAATGATATACAAAGGGCTTCAATCCAGCAGACTGTGCGAGAATAATATTGGCGCATTCGTGCTTTGAAACAAATCTATTTTGCGAATCGACGCAATAAATGCTCATGCGCACTTTAGAGATGAGCAACTTTGCACACTAGCAAAATAAAAATATTCTTAAAAATTCCTTTCAAAAAATTATACAAAAATTGGGCTGAAAACCACCATACGGGATCGGAAATTTGGTGTGGAACTGTAAAAAAGGGCTAAATAATTTTCTCGGATGGTTTTTGCAACACATAGCGTACGATACACGTGCGCATATGCAATTGCTACTTGCTTGATTGCAGCACTTGCCTTAAGCGGTTTGCACTCGTCAGCAATCGCCTATTTTGCACACTTCATGAATAAAAAAACATGCGTTCGCCTGAATCTGTGAACTTCTTTTCGAAAAACATGAAAAGTTAAGAATATTTTCACGACTTTTTATTGTCAGTCAATTCACAACTCCTTTTGGCGTCCTTGCTTTTAAATACTAAGGATATCTATATTTTCATAATATATGAAAGAAGTCCACGTGGACAGAGAGGGGGGGGTCAAAAGTCCACGTTTGTCCGCAAGTAGGGGGAGGGGGTCAGAACGCAAGGAACTTTTTTAAAGGATACTTGTGATTGTTTCGCATATTTAATTAGAAAAATGAATTTAGAGTATTCTGAAATTATTGTATAATCAGCCATTGAGACAAATTTCAGGTATTTTGTGATTCGTTGAGATGGCGGACATATTATTTTAGCCAATCAGTGAAGAAGTTCAAAAATATTTTTCAAGGTGTCTTTAGTGTCATTTTTTCCAAAATAGTAGCAAAATAGTGTCATTGTTAAAAAAAAGTGTCAAATTGTGTCAATAGTGTGGTGAGTCCGAGGCGCGACATTAAGTTATTCACCTTGTACTATATTGATTGTTGTGTAGGGACATTTATAGTTCACACGCTAAGCTGTTGTGTCAGTGTTTAACTTATGTCGAATTATAGTTATACTAATTAAATATAAGCAAAATACATACTGCAGATATGATTCTGATATGGCTGTCAGGCTGCAAGTGTGAAAAATAAAGGAGACAACTTAGGAAAAAGTGATATTAATGAGTAAATCCTAACCTATATAATTGATAAATCCCAAGGAGGGTCTTCTATACGAAAAAATGTAAGAAGGCGGGAAAGTATGAATCGGCGCGGTACAGAATTAATTTTAATGCAATAAATAAGTGTTAACTGAATAAATAAAGTAAGAAATGTATAAAAATTATAGACTTAAAGTTCATCCATTTTTATAAAAAATATGAAATAATTATATTATGTGTATATTAAAGTGATATGCACATATAGCAAATATATCCTACATATTATAAAACATAGATACTAAATTTATCATTTAATATTTATTTAATATCTGCCAAGGCTAAATATACCTATAAATTCAGCCTTTTTTATTTTTAGTATTTATTATAACCATTATAACATTATAACTAAGTACTTTATAGGTTATGTAAGCAGGAAGCTATACTTTTTTTATATTTCAAACTTTTTTTAAATGTCTGGTGGAAAAAAATGAAACTTCTTAAATTTATTATAAACGTATCTGATGATTCATATTCGTCTCATGAAATCGATCAGATGACGGTCACGCCCCAACCGCAGATAAAGCGGTCGAACAACAGCCGACAAAACAAGCTCTTGCGCATCGTCACATGGCGGCGATAAGAAACTTATTGAGAAATCCCGACATCCATTATAAATCTAAATATTAAAAATAATACTATTTATTATGGAATGTATTATTTAATTATTATAACTGACACTGTAAACATTAATATGTCTTAGCCACTAGTGTAATTAGACTAGTATCGAGACAGTTCATGAAGAGGATTGTGTAATAACCGACAGTTACACAATCTGTCTAAAAATTTTAGTCGTTTCATGAACTGTGCAAGCACCTTTAGACAGTTACTGTAATGGACCAGAGTTTCACTATCTGTCTGACTATTCTAACGATTTAATGAATCGACTAACGTTCCAGCAAAAAAGGAAGAATTGATACGGATTTGGGTGAATTAACATTTTTGTAATGTGCGTGAATCCCGCTTTCTGATTCGTTCAAACGCATTGAGACGCATTTAGATGAATTGATACAGCGCGAATTAAATGCGTGTGAATTTATATGAATGCGTAGTCAAGGTCAATTAGAAAAAAAATGAATAAAAAGTGCATGCTTCGAGGCTTGAAACAGCGATCCCTCGTGTATCAGTCCAGAGTACCCGCCACTGAGCTACGAAACAATTGACTAAATATTTACAATAAATTCTATATGCCCCGCACGTTGGTTTTCCTGTTACGGATTAAATTGTATAAATCAACACTTGCTGAAATTCACCGTGACGCATTGGGGCGAATTCAAGTGTGTATTTTACTCTCGCGAATTCAGAAGCATTGACAAATGTTGAAGCATTCAAAGTCCGCTCATATATTGACGGAGTTTAAGGTGAGATCAAAAGAAGCATGCGAACTTTGCCGTCTTGGCAGGAATACACAGAGCCTATGATGCACTGTTATTGTCCCGATAGCCCTATTTATTTTACCCGAATTCTCAGATTTTCAATCAATTCTGATTCGCGTTAACGAAAGTTCACTGTATTTTAAAATTAACATAATTTGCGCGGAGAATCACTATTCGTGTATCTCTGTAAAAACAAACTCTTCTTCGCGCATCGCACTCGCGCAAACACGCCGTCATGCGCGCGAAGTATTTGAGCGAGTTTCGCCCGCATGAAATGAAATTCATCTCCGTTCTAACGTACTTTCTGGCATTTCATACTTACTATAAAAATTCTGATCGTTCATGCGGCTTTTACATTCGTTTTCGACCTTAAGGTCATGTGACGAGTGGGTCACGTGACCGACTTCCTACCTTACCGCAACAACAAAAAATTATTTACAAAAAAAACTTTTTTCATAATTATAAAAACTTTATGTTCACCTCAATATTATAAATTAAGTTATCTAATGAATTTAAGGTCATCCTGAAAGTAAGTTCAATATAGTTTTTGAGGTTTTCTTTTTACTGTGTTTGCGTGCTGACGCATTGAAGTGTATTCGCTGACTTTAGACTTTTGCACTGAATTCATACATATAAAAAGATTCAAAATTGAAATACCGTCTTCACGAATTTAAAACGCATTGACACATGGGTCCAATGCGTCGTTGTCGCAAAGCGGGATTTGCAAGGTATCTTAGTCTTGTCAATTAAATTCGTATCAATAATTTCTTTTTTCTGGGGTTCTATCGAGCACATAGTGTAATAAAGTTCAATGAATATAATTTTAAGTAATCATCTCTTAACCCTAGGTTTTGATTTTTTTTTTAAATAATAATTTTGTTTGAAATCAAGGGAGTATGTTTAGGAAGAAAGCGTAATAAAGCGCGACATTTATAATTTGAAAAGTCGCAATTACAATCTCGCAATCGGTTTATTCATATTATAAAAACATAGTTCACTACGCGTATGGACGAAGATTCGAACAAAATATTTGATAACATATTTTAATGTAATTAATACTTTTCACTCCCCAATGGGAAATTACAGACTTGAGCCGATGCGTAAGACTGGTGCGGTAGCGCGCCAAGAGCAATGTTCCAACACTTGGATGGCCAATCCTGGCGTAGTACGAATATTGACACTGGATTTGCACTGTGCCTGATCAAAGTTCCAATATCGGCAGACCAGAATGGACCCAGTACGGATTCTGTGCAGAATAAAAAAAAAATTCAGTCCTGGTTCTACGGGCTCATGCCAACTTCAAGCTCAATGGTAACACGACAATAGCACAGTCTAGGGCACAAAGCTGACTGTAACAAATAGTAAGCCAGTGTCTCACGGATATGCGCCGAATCTCGGCAGGGTATTGGCACGACACTGGCGTAAGACAGTCTACATGGAAAGGCAAACCATTGTCTCACGATCTTGTGCCGGGCCCGGGCGGATTAATGGCACGTTACTGGTGTCGTACAAATTTTAACAAATGGCGAACTGTTGTCCCAAGGTTGTTTGCCGGATCTCGGCGGAGTACTGGCATGATACTACTATCGGCGAGAAAATTCGAGTCCTCTGGCCTTGACGTTGAAAAAGTATGTGAAGAAAAAATGCTAGCTCAATGAATGACGGATCATTTTAAAGGTGGAAATGTTCTA
>JAABKJ010011376.1:0-10757 GCA_011634705.1 Andricus grossulariae
TTCACTACCTACTCCTGACCAGATTTCAAATCCGCCCTTCAACACCCCATTTTCTATGTTTCTACATTCGCGACCCTATTTGTATTTAATTTGTAACATAATTCAAAATTATAATTGCTGTATATTTGAACGTTCTTTAATTTCAAATGGTCAAATTTTAAAACTGTCAATGGTCTAATTTGAAGGTATTTCAGATTAAAATTTTTCAATATCTTAAATTCTGTAATATTTGAAGTCTTCCAGAAGAAAATTATTTTGGCTATTTGTTTGCTAAAATTGTTTAATTCTCAAAAGTCTATAAATTCAAAACTGAAATTCTTTACTTCAAATATATTGGTTTAAATATTTTCAAGTGAAAATTGTTATTCCGTTTTAAGGTTTTTTTTTATCATTTAGATTCAATTAGCCAGTTGTGTTTTCGGTTTTAAAATGGTTCTTTAACAAGTAAGTAACTAAGTTAATTTTTAAACATTTTTCTAAAATAAAAATGTTTTTTTTTTCGTTTAGTTCAATACTTTTGTTTTCTATACTCTATACACCGGGTTGCTCTATTGTCACTCATTCCATTTAAAAAAATGTAAGGTTATGTCCGTCGGGTAAAAAAAATTACCCAAAATTCTTTACATTTTTCCCCACTTCTATCATCCTCTGATAAATTAGCTTGAAAAAAGATTAAATAATGTAATTCTTTTACCTGTAGCACGCGAAATGATCCCAAATATTTGAAGTTTGACTGCACCACCTGTGGGATGCAGGGGTCACAAAACCCTACGAGTAGCGACACAGATTTGCACTGCGTCATAAAGGGCAAAGGCCATAAAAGACTTGAATTCATGCAGTTTGTATTTTATGGTTATTTTACTACTTCGGCTCACTTCGGCATGTTTCGGCAGTTCATCGCTCGCATCGCGAGGATTCCCGAAGCCAGCCGACAAGTCTCCGAAAACCACTGACCGCTTCGGTTGGCTCAGGACGACGACGCGACAGCGAGTGGAGTGCGACGTTGAATGAGTTTTTCTCCGTACTCGAGGGTTTTTCCATGTTTTTACGGGTTTTCGCGGCTTGCGAATTTCGCGGGACGTCAGCTAGTCGCGGGAAAGTGGCGTTTCCGGTGTTTCGGTGATCGTTTTTCTAGTGCTTTACAAATTATCGCCTGTAAACGCAAAGCGGCTGACACATCGAAGAGAGAGAAAGATAGAGGGCGACGACAACGACGTGTTGTGCGGGCGGCAGGCGTGTCGGAAGTGTTGCGGGCAAACACCGACGATGAAAAAATTTGCCCAGTTCAATTTACCGTTCTTTTGAAAAATGTTTTAAGTTTTAATCAAAGTTCACTTCATCTTCCTTGGAAGTGACCAGCGAGACCGAGGATTATTAAATAGTGCAAACAAGTGCATTAGTAGCGGGAATCACGTGTGAAATTTAATTATCGTCTCGATTGACAGCGGCATTTAGCAAGATGCTCAAGTTTATCAGAGGGAAGGGCCAGCAACCCACGGCTGAACGTCAGAAGCTGCAAAAGGATCTCTTCGCCTTTCGTAAGGTACCGCGTTTGCAAGCCATGTTTCATTTGTTTGAGTTGAGTGTGTTGTGTGCACAGGGCCGTACTTTTTCACAGGGGACCTGCCTCATCACAGACGTCCCACCCCTCCCCTTGCAGAACCAAAAAAAGTTACCCTTCAATTCATATCAACCGGTGGGTCCTAATTTTATTCCCACGTTATATAGGCGAGGGTTGATATACGTTCATTGATTTTGACGAAGGGTGTTTCCAGATATTGTTTTCTTACTTTTTTCTGTTTTGGGCAATTTTTCGTTTTTGAAGCTTCATTGTATAAAATACGATGGATGAAAAATTTAATTCTATTGTTGTCAATCTTTAATGTGATAAATCAATAATTTTTTCAAAATTTTGTACATTTAAAATAAGGCGCTGAAGTGTGACATTTGTGAAGTAAATATGCAGTATCTACACTGGAGTGCTTTATTTGTTTTGTTTATTTCATCTAAAAATTTAAACCAGTGGATGCAATAATGTATCATTAGAATCTGATTTTCAATTTTTTGTTGTGTTTGATAAAATGTCAAACAAAAGTCAGATGCATTATTGCATCCCGCAGTTGATTAATTTATAACTTTATACATTATACTTAAATTAAAATGAATTATTACTGGTAGTTTTGTTCCCAATTATATATCAATTATATTTTGTTGTGAGTGGAGTTTTATGGTTTCATGCTGTTAAATTTGATCTGTTTTGAGAATCATGAATTCATTATAAATATGAATATTGGAAAGTTCTGGTCACAATTTTTCTTGTATTAATATCGAATAGTATTTTGACATCCAATTATGTACCTATTTTATTATTTGGTTCTATTGATATCCATTCTTCATCTAAATTTTAAAGGCATACAATTATAAATAATTGTTTTTCATCTATTTCTGAAAAAAAAAAACACAGAAATTTATTAACGAGAGGGGGAACGTTTTGGAGCACTGACGTTGTTCCTGACCTCAAGCTTATTAAGATATTTTCAGCTTTTGACAAACTGTTTAGAGAGTTTTAAAATTGTTGGGCTTCTTTTCTCGAATGTTAATCTCCGCTGATTGGATTTTTCAATTTCAGAATTTTAATATCTTTTAAACGTAAATATTTTTAAATATTTGGAATAAGCTGTCATATTTTAGACCTTACATTTTCACATTTAGATGCTTAAAAATGTAAATGATTTAATAGGTTTACATCGTCCGTAGACGTTTTTTTTACAGATGAAAACTTTAAAATTCGCATTCTTTTGAATATTTGAGAAGTTCTTAAATTGTAAAGCATTTTTTAAATTTTGCATGAACACCTTGAAAATTTGATGCTTTTAAATTCATAGACGCTTTAAAGTTTTTGCTCCTAAGTTTTATGTTGTCAGTTACTTCTTATAAAAATTCTTTCTCACACTTACAATAGCCTGTATTACTTTTTGTGCAATTTGGAAGCAATTTTGAAACACAGGATAATGTTAGCGTTGCTACAATCTTTATGCATAACTAAATCCACCTTTCCTAACGAAAACTAGAATCGATAAACACCTTTCAGAATTATAGGTACTGGGGCAAAATCTGCATAATTGTTCTTATGGCGTTTCATTGATTTGAATTTTCTGAGAAACAACTCACTGAATAAGAAAACTTCATTATAACTCTTTCTCGATATTTGTTATTTGCTTTTCTTATTTTAATCTTTAGTTTTTTTTTTATTTATTTGATTTTGGAAAGAATATTGAATCTACTATCTGTCAATAATTTCCGTATTATTTGATACAAATATTTCTTTTATTGTAAGAAAACTTCAAGGCATATTATTTAATTTAGGTTTCGTTTTACTTCATTGAGATTTATATGATTTATACTGAAGGATAAGAAAGTTGTTAAGAAACGTTTTTTTTAAATCTTGATAAATAGTATTTCTTATTTGCTTAGTTATTTTTTAAATATTTATTCAATATTCTAAGAGGTTTTATTTTATTCTAGATCTGCAAGAATGTTTTCGAGCGTCTTTTCTGGTATCCTATTCGACGGCCCTGTTTGAACGCACCTCTCATTTCCCTCTTTCCTTCTCACTCTCTCTTATACTCTCACTCTTTTCATCAGAGGAGATTTCGGTCTACGTAGCACGAGCCACGCTTATCGATGACTGTCATAAGCATTTTTTTACACTTGTCAGACGAAATTAGGTCCCCTGATTATTAAGTGAAAGGCCTTGTCCCTCCTATTAAAATGAAATTTGTTTAAAAAGATTGGGACTTTTTGTGATGTTTTTCATATCAGTGGGTTCAGGGTCATTTATTAATCATATCTGACAACCAAACTGATTTTTTTAACTACAAATGCAATAAATATTTCAGACGTTACTCAAGAGAAACCTGATTATCGAATAATATATACTTATATTATAAAATAATTAGTCAGTAATTAAATTGTCATTTTCTCACGAATAAGACAAAATCTTGACTTGATCTTTTATGAAGCCGAATATTTTATTTAAGAGTTTAATTATAAAGTGTAAATTATTTATAAACCGTAAAAGAAACTGAATTTAAGTATTATTTTACTGCAAATTCAAATCTTTGTTTTAGACCAATCTTTTGGAAAATCTAACATCTAATGGAAATTTAACTTCCTATTGTTTGTTTTAGTGCTCACTCATTCAGTAACTCACCGTGTAAATATGCATCAGGCGCGTCTTTCATAATTGTCAAACATAAATCAGAAAAATTTTATTAACTCTTTTATTACATGACACTGACTAGTATTACGGAATTATCCGTAAAACTAACCAGTCAAGTATAAAACTAGGGCTATTCTTACGGAATCTTCCGTAACATTAGCCCTGAACGAGCTGGAAAAGGGGTTCGTCTCACGGAATATTCCGTAACGGTAGACAGTTATCCTAATTTTACCACAAAATGTTTTCTTTTATTCTTTATAAAAAGCATCTGAGAAATTAGGTCACATTATAAGTAGATAAGATTATTTAAATAATCGAGTTTTTGAAAAATGTCTCGCATCTTAATCTATCTAACTCTTCTAAAAAATGAATTTTCGTTAATAGGAAATCGACTTTTAACTGGTTTATTATGATTTATTATCTGCTAGTATCAACAAATTATAATACTTATTAATGAACCCGAAATTTGGTAATCTATTATTATTTTTATCTAAACTTACGTAATTCATTTTCATTTCTGTCATCTAATTATAGGTAATGGACTGGTTTGTGTCAGATTACCTAGATTGGTTTGCTAGACGTTACTTTTAATTCTGTTACGAGATAAAAACTAAATTCTTTGACTGAGAGTTCTAAACTTGCAAATAGTTCTTGTCAACACAAACCAAGGATGCAAATTCGAATTCTACTGCTGATTACGCATATCAATAATCTTATCGGAAATTTTCCCGTTGATACAATTTCATCAATGATCTAAAGATTGATTATATAGCAAAAATAATATATATTTTTAACTTCATAACAAAGATCGGCTTCAAGTTTATTAATTTTATAACAATCGAAATACAGTTTTAGATTGGCATTTAGTTCATTTTTTGCTTCTAATTCTATAAATTTCAATTCTCATATATATATATATATATTCTACTATTTAAAGACTTTCATTTAAAAATTTATTTTTTAAATTTGAATTATGACAATATTTTTGTGACATGATACTTTTCAATACTGAGAAAATATCGAATATGAAAATACGTGTTCAAGTTTAACAGAAAACAACATTAACTAATGTTTCTTAAAAAGTTGCTCTCTATTTCATCAAATGTTTCCTCAGATTTATTGATTCGTATTTTCCTCAAACTTTGACTACATGGAGAAAAATAGAATTCGAAAAATAGGGACTGAGCCCTGTATTTTAAGGAAATCGGACCCAGGATGAATTATGCTAAAAGAGTACTCGGCGTTCAGCGTTCCACCCAAAATTGGGGGGGGGGGCTACATGCAGTGCAGCTTGGAATGAGGCTGGAGCAGTTCCGAAATCCGCATTTTTCTCCGTGTACAATAAAATTAAACTAAATTAAATCTTCAGATTTTACTTTTGTAAACATTTTTAAGGCACTACATTTTCTAAATCTCACGTTGAAACTGTTGTTTAATTAATAGATAAAAATAATCTAGCAATTCACAACTTTTGAATATATTACAGCTCATCTCATGTGCGACACGTTGTAAGTCATGCATGCGGTTTTCCGTTAATCGGCGAGTACAGGGAGTGAGTAGTGCTGCATTTTTCGAATTTTAACCAGCAGCAACTATATCGTAAAAGATTAAAATACGGAAGCATCTTCATTTTCTGTTTTATTAAATATTTCACGTGTGAAGTGAATATAAGAAGGATATAAACATTTTTTTCAACCCCATATTCGTATAGCGTGCAGGCTGAAATAGTCTCGCTCTGATCACCACTTACTTGCCCAATGTTACAGCTTACAGCCCATAAAAATGGGCACGTACGTAACTATAGCCGTAAACCGTCAGTTGCACGAAAAACTAGTTTAATTCCTTGCGCACGAAGCGTTCCAAGTAATCTCTGCGCGAAGAACACCGTTTGCGTGACAAAACCACATTCCTTTTGGTCGCGTGCGAGCTTTATATGTAAAAAGATCTGAGACCTACTTTATTTAATATTAATTTCAAAAAGAGGGAGCGTGTAGCAAATATTTACTTTCAACTTATAGAGAATGGAGCCACGAAGCCTAAGAATAAAAATTATAATTAAATTCGTTCAAAGTTAAAATTAGAATTCAAATGAAGACTAGATTCATTTTAAATTTAAATCCAATAGAACTTAGTTTACGTTTTGTTATTTGTTCCATAGATTTAACTGTTCAAATATACTATATAAGAAATTATTTGAGTTTTAAATTGTAGTTGCTTGAAAGTAATGTCTTACTTCAAATTAAAAAAACATTCAAAGGAATTTAAAAAGTTTTAAAAATTGTTTGTTATGTTTTTTTATTGTTTGAACCGTAAACAGGGAATGTCTGATAGCTGGTTCATCCCATATACATTTGATAAAATATCACTTTTTTTATCTTATCATTGTAATAGTATATAATATAGTATGTATTATATATTAATTTTTTTTCGATTTCTTTTTTTAAGTCCAGGTTTTTATTATTTTCTAGTTAAGGTCGTGGAAAGTACATTTTTTTATTCAAATCTTATTAAACGATCAAACATTGAATCGATTAATTTTTTACGGTTGGATCTCAGTTTGAACAAATATTATTTTTCCTCAAATTTTATTTCAGAGAAAATGTCAATTTACCCTAATTTTATTTCTACTAAAATTTTTGTTTACCTTAAAATTTAACTTTTTTAGTCTAATTAAAAATCCAAGATCCAATTTTAAAATGCTCTAAATACTGTATAGATTTTAAAACCTTTTGAAAGTTAATTAAAATTATTAAATTTTTTGATAAAAAGAAATTATGTTTCTATATGAATATTCCCTAAATTAATATTTTGTATCTACTTCATTTAAAATTGTATTTGAAACATATTGAAGGGAATTTGTAGAGTTGTTAAAAACAGAGCTAAGAAATCGAAATTCAGAAAAGTCGTTTAATTACCTTATCATTTAAAAGTCATTGATTGGAAAAGTTTTTATTTGAAAACTGAAATCCTACCTGGTGGAGTTCAGAAATTTGTTCAAGTTTTTTTTTTTTTTTGACAAAAATGTAAACCATTGAGTAAATTTCAAGAAAAAATAAAGTAATTTCCTTCGAAAAATCCGTACATTAATATTTTGTACGTATTTGTCTCTGTTTATTTGTAAAAATATAAAACATATTAAAGGCAAGTTTGTATTAAATAATGAGGCCTTTTTGCTAATTAAGAATTGTTCATGTATTTGCTTTAAGTGAAATTAAACTATAATCTAATATTAATATCTCACAAAGTTATATAAAATATTAATTTATCTAGTAGGAGCTTTGAAGAAGATAAAAAACAAATATTATTTATAAATTTTAGAATTACTCGTCGAGATATTTGAACTCTTTTCCACCTGTTCATTGAAGTATATGTATTGCAAGCATTAGTGTGGCATTGATTTGAAACTCGTGAAACCTTAGAAGTGATTTAATTCCAATCATATTTAAGCAAATCAATCTTTTGCCATAATAGAAATACTGCAGAAGATAAACAGAATTTATTCATTTTTTTTATTTAAATAATCGAATCTTTAACCTCTAAAATAAAAATATATATAAAGTTTGTATTATTTTTCAATCATTAGATCTGAAAAATTGTATGTCTCACTATTTCAAATACAAATATAAATAATATTATCTTAAAGCAATTTGCAAATGAATATTTTTTAATTCAATGTAAAAAATATGACTGAAAAATACATTTCGCTCTGTAATTTGTTCCTATGATTTCTGTGAGAAAACTACACTTTCATTGTAAATTTACACTGATTTCTGAAGGAATTTTCAAATAAATGTATGAAACTTACAGTAAACGTATAATTTTCCCACAACAATGATAGGACATAAAAATACCCAGGTTCTTTCGCATGATTTTACATAGTTCCTCATGTGCTCTTCACAACTTTTTTGAAAAATTTCAGCAAAGATCATTGGTATTTTCATGTCCTATGATTGTTTTGGGACAATTACATGTAACATTTTTAAATATGTATCATTTTGATAATCAGAGAATATTTTCCATTTATGCAAAAATCTTAAGGTCGTCTTTTCAAGGTACGTTTAAAGAACTGTACTAAGCTTCAAGTGAACATGCTTGAATGGCGTGAGTTTTTTCTGAAAGAAGTTTCGGTTATATGAAATAAAAGTAAAGAAGCAAAAACGGTTGGCTTTTTTAATTCACTCTTCTCATTTAAATTTGAATTTTTTTTTTAATTAAAAATTAAATTATACTGTTTAAATTTACAGTGTTCAAAGTTGAATATTTTTTTATTTAAATATTCAAAGTTTATTTGCTCTAAGTCTAAAGCTTTCAAAATTACACAATTACAAAATAAAAGCCGTAATAGTTGAATAATTTGATTAAATGTTCAAAATTGTATACTGTCAAGTTGGAAACCTTGATATGTACTGGGAAATTTTTAAATGAGAAAAATTAGGATTTGCACACGAAATTTTTATTTCCAGGCCTACAAGCTTAAGTAGTTCCAGTATTAAGCGCTTAAAACTGAAAATTAATCCATTTTGGTACTTTAAAACTTTTCAAAGTCAAAGCTTTTAAAGTTGAGTAGTTTTGAATTTTATATGCTGACAATATCAAATTTGAAGTAATATTGTACAACTTTAAGTTCAAGGCTTTCAAGATCTTAAAATAAAAAAATTTTAAATATATTTTTTCAAAAAGAATAATTTAAAATTTATGGTAGGTACTAAAAATGTGACAGATTCAAAATAAAGCTTTAAACACGGCAAACATTCAGAATTTAAAAGATTTATCTTAAAACCTTTTAAATTAGATACTTTCAAAATTGAAAAGTTCAAATTTAAATCTACAAAACTGGACAGTTTTACATTTGTGACTATAAAAATAAAACATTTAAAATTAACAATTGAATACTGGTACGTATTTAAAATTTAAATGTGCCGCTATTTAATAAACTCATATTAAATTCCTGGAAAATGTAGCAATTCCAAGAAAACATTAGAAACTGAACGTTTTGCTACTGAGGTCCTTCCAAAGTAAATAAATTTTAATTTGAGTAATTTCAAATTGTGCAATTTTAAATTGGAATGGAGTACTAATTATTTTATTTGTTAATTAAAAAAAATGAATAGACAAAAGAACGTGTACAGATTGCCCTGTCACTTCTTACAGAGATATCTAGCTTATCGCTAGACAGTGCAGGCAGGCAGATAAAAGTTGACCTGCTCCAAACATATTCAGGTATCATCCTAAGTACATTTCGTAAAAAATAGGAGAAGCAGAAAGAGGAAACCTCAAACCTAAAATATTAAAGTTGAAAAAGAAAAGAAAATTGGAAAATATTTTTTAACCCATGGGTGATTCACTGCTTATTTAAAAAAAAACTTAAATACATTATTTAACAGCTTTTAGGGACAGTTGTTAATACTTTTCACAGGTCGGTTGCTTCTTCCCAGTCCACCTCTGGCACATTTTTTATTACTTTAGAAGCTCAGAAGCAAGTCAGATATTTGACAAAAATATATGGTTGAAACCATTTCCTTGTTGATACTAACTAATAAACTTCTATACTAATAAACAGAATTAAATATGAGGGGGAGGGAAGTTCTAAGACTCATGTGAAAAAGCCTCCAAGAATTATATATCCTTTCACTATCTCGTCGGCGACTGTACTTACGATGAAAGTCTGGTTTATATATAGGTACTTTCATTATAAAAGAGATCCGCGTAATATCTACCTTTCGTAATTTATGTTATTTACTTTTAATCTGTACAATATACAAACAATCTGACTTTCTAGCATTTTTTGTATAATCTCTCTTCATGGATTAAGTAAAGCAATCAAAACGAGTCAAATAGATTGATAGAAGATTAGTCCAATCATTTTTTATTGAATTTGTACTGAAGTATACAATGGTGTGCATTCTGTATAAAAAAATGAGAAATGTTCGTAAATATTAAACAATAATCCAGTATAATTTCTTAGAAACCAACAGCGATAGGATGAAATAACAGTTCCTGAATTATCCAAAGTATACAGGTCTATAGTTACCTGCCATTAGATTATACGCACGTCAGACTTTCACTCCCTCACAGCCGACCTGAGAAGACCTGATTAAACGTTTACTCTCGTGTGTAGTGTAGGTCATTTATTATCTTTAAACCTAGTGAATGCATAGCAAATATGATAGTCTACTTCCCTCGGTATATTATTGATAATCTTTATCTTTTAAAATTTATAACCTGGAAAATATTTTTCAAAATTATTTACAAAAAAAATAATATCTGTAGAGTTAAGGCATTCAATTAATAAAATATTTAAGTTTCAAACATTATGGAGTTTAAATATCAGAATTCTGAATTCGATTTATATGAGAAAATAAAGGAGAAAAATAATGCTCTGATTCAGAGGAATTAAGTCAATGAGAAATAAATATTATCACTAAAATCTTGGATGAATCGCAATAGGGTTGTTTCCGAAGTCAGATATCACTTTTCCAATTATTGGATCTTATAGTTTATAAAATTCTAATTTTAAAAACGCCCATAAAATATT
>JAABKJ010011377.1:0-10757 GCA_011634705.1 Andricus grossulariae
CAATTACATGTACAAAATTGGTTTTACTTTGTCATTTCGAAAGAAGTAATTTCAGAGAACTGTTCTTAAAAAAGTTGAACTATTTACATTGAATATCCATAGGATATTCATGAACATTTACAGTAAATTCAATGCACTATCTCTTAAAATAGTTTCAAAACTTACATTGAAATTTCAATATGGCTATTTAAATGTCAGCGTTGCTGACATTGAAATTTTATGAAATTTCATGAACTTACTTTTAACAGTGCAGTAAGGCAGCTATGACAATGCATAACATTTGAAAAAACGGGTTTTTTTAGTAAAACTTTTTTCACTAACATAATTCAACATTGATGCCAGATCGGAAAAGATTCCTTAATTCGAGGCACGTTTCAATCAAACCCTAAAGTATGAGTTCAATTTTTCGAAAATCCTAAATTTCCCCATATTAACTAAATGGGACTTTGAAGTGCCCGGTGGAAAATTTTAATACTTGAATTTTGAAACGAAAATAACGTGAAATACGCAGAAGGTTACTAAATTTATAATCCTTGTAATAAATATCTAGACAAAATCAGATTATTAAAATATGGTCCCGCGATAGAGTGAAAGTTTTAATAAATTTCTTTAATTCCCAGGGGTAAGTGATGAAAAAACGTTAAAAACAGTCCGTTATGAGAAATCAATTTTAATTAATTTTCCTCGTATAAAAGCTTAATCCGTTGATGGAACAATATTTCCAGAAATAGAAGCTGATAATTTTCCGATTTGCTTACGTTGTGGGTTAATGGCCGAACTAAATCTATTTGATAAAGCAAGAATTCCACTGTATAGGTATTATATGATATGCATACAAATATGCATGGAAAACAAACTAGAAAAAAAACATTTTCGGTAGGCAGCATTTTAATTTTTCAAAAAAAAATCGTGAGACAACGATTTTGAAGAGCTTCAGCAAAATCTCTTTAATTTCAGAAGATTCCCAATAGGGATGTATTCGAATATAACATTTTTTAATAATAATACAATAATAATACTTTTTTTGCGGTGGATCATTTAAAAAGTGAATTTTTTTCAAAATTGATTTAAACTTGTTTAAATTTTCAACGATTTGCTCAGAAATTTACTGAAAAATTCCTTCTCATCAGAGTAACATTAAAAAAAATGTTCTTGTCCTAGAATTTTGCCTGATTCAAATCATGCGGATTCGACGACAGACAAATCAGTCAACATTTTAATTTTTCAACAAAAGAGAAAAATATTTAATTCAAATGATGAATCTTTAACCAAAAAAATGAATTTTTAACAAAATAGTTCAACTTTCAACCGAGTAGTTGAATTTTCAATCAAAAAAATAATTTTTAAACGCGAAGATTATTTGATTGTCAACCAAAAAGTTGAAGTTTAAACTAAAAAAAATTGATGTTCAAATAAAAATTAATGTTAAACATAATAGTTAAATGTTCAACCAAACAGATTAGTTTTCAACTAATATGACAAATCATTAACAAATAGAATGAATTTTTAACAAAGCAGTTCAATTTTCAATGAAATAATTTAATTTTTTTTAATTTATTTTCCACCAAGAAGATTAATTTTCTACCAAAAAAGATACATTTTCAACCAAATAGTTGAATTTGCAACTAAAAATATCAATTTTCAACCAAAAATATTAATTTGTAACAAATTAGTTCAACCAAGTAGTAAAATTTTCAATAAAAAAATATGAATCCTCAACAAAAAATGTAGTCCTTGATATTTCAACTGAAAAGATTTTAAATTTTGAATAAAAAAGACGATTTTGCAACAAAACACATGAAGATTCAAACAAGTATTTGAATTTTCAACCAAAAATAGAATAGATAAATTTTCAGTTGAACAAATTAATTTTCAATTTACAAAAAAAAGGAATTTTCAAGAAAGTAGTTAAATTATTAACCACAGAAATAATTTTGTTAACTAAAATGAAGAATTATTATCAACAAGAAAACAGAATTTTTAAAAAAGTAATTTAGCTTTCGACCAACTAGATGAATTTAAAAAAAGACGAAAGTTGAATAAAATAGTTCAATTTTCAACCAAAAAAACAGATTTTCAACTAAAATAATAAATAATAATAAATAATAAATCATTATAAATAATTTTGAATGACATAATCAGTAGCTTTCAGTAATTAAATCAGAAATCTTGATTGCCCTAATCCGTAACTTTCAATATATTAATCAGTCATTTATAATTAATTTAAATAATTTATTGAAATATAGGCATTTAATTGTGAATTTTAATTCAGAAACAATTTTACTATTTTATTATTATAAGTTATTATTATTAGTTAGCAATAATGATTAATTCATCTATTAAAACGACTGTTTCGTCAGTAGAAATGATTGACCTTCCAGTCAAGGCATGCTTGATCAATTTAATCAGTCGAATTTTGACTGATTTAAATTTAGAGTGTAAGGATAATCCTGACTTAATCAAACTCAAAATTAATCAAATTTTGATATAGAATTCTAAAAGCAAGGGAAATAAACCAACAATTATTTTTAACGAATTCTAAAATATAAACCTAAACGTAATTAGAAAAAAGATGTTTTGAGTTTTAATTTTTAAATTAAAAATGGTTATTCAGATTTCCATGTTAATTTTTTCTGATTTTATACCTAAAAAGATGTTTAGAATTCATTTTAAAAGTTCGTTACAACAATTTTTTGGTATCAAATATTTATTATTCTTACTCAGCGCGCCATACCTCAGGAGAAAGATTTTTTTTTGTAAAAAATTGAAAATTCGATTCCCGCATTCAGAATCTCAATATTTTGGGAATAAATTTTAATTTCTACTAAAACTGACGATTTTATCATTTTTATTGCAATCCGCAGCCGAGCCTGTTCCAATTTGTGGTCAGTGTCACTTTGAGATAGTCAAGTAACTAACCTATTTCCTCGAAACTGGAAAACATATTCTAATCAAATCTGTACGAGTTCCGAAGTGTTTTTTTGTCTTATCTTTAAGTGGTCATTTCAATTTTACAAAATATTATTTCGCACTCCTGCGAAATTATAATTATATTTGTTACCTTTGGTTCCGTACTGCCAACCTTCAATTTTTTTTTTATTTGTAAACAAACTATTAGATGCTCTTTCAAGAAAAACATACCAAATTCTTTACACAAAATAGTGCACTTAATTGAATTATAAATATCATCAAAAGTAAAGTAACATTATCTAACTTCTACAAAACAATTTTAAACTTTTTAAATTAACACGTCCAAATTATTCTCCATTTTTTCGGAAATAGTTCCGACTCATTCAGATTTTTTTCTGGGAATTACCTATTTTTTTGGGAATAAGTATTTTCCGTAACAAAATTTTGGAAAATTCCATGCCGAAGGATAGGGTAAATTCCCGAAATTGTCTTATTAATTATTTTTAATTATTAATTGTCTTATTAATTAATATAAAATGTTCCTTAAAAAATAAGAATGTTTGGTTCATTCGTTTTCTAACGAATTGTGGTACTTGCAAAAAGTGAAGAGAGAAAACAAACTTTTTCGATACCTCCAGTCATTTTCAATAAGATATTATCCTTTTTGGCTTCAGTGATATATACATTTTTACTTTGAAAGACAATGATATTTTTATTCTAAAGAGAATTGTTTTATCACGCATCAAGCTATTTAAATGAATAATTCTCCTAATTTCACTTAAAACTATTCAGGCCTCGAACTCATTTAAGAAATTCAAAATAGTGTCAATAGTAACATAAATTTTTTTTAAATAGTTGCTAAATAGTGTCTTGCATTTTGTCAACTATTAAATTGAGGGGTTAACTATTTTTTAAATATGGTATAGAACATACAACTCTCATTAAATTGACCAGAAATCATTTAAAATCCGATGAACCCTTGTAACCATTATCCTTTCTTTTTAAATCCTGTGAGTCCCTGAAATATGGTGAAATTCTTTAAAATATTTGGAATCCGTAGACATCCCTAGAAATTTTAATTTTATTTATTCCCTAAAATTCTATACAAATCCATTGGCATTCCTTAAAATTTTTCAAATATCATTGAGATCCTGGATAAATTTTTTCAATCCTTTCAAATTTCCTGAAATCCTACGAAATTCTTTGAAAACCTTTTCAAATATCCACTAAAATATGTCTTTAAAATAAAACTTAAATTACGTATAAAATCCATAGAAATGTCTCCAATTCTTTTAAATTCCTTGAAATCTATATAGAAACTTCTTATAAACTTATGGAATCATTTAATTTCTTCTACATTCCTGTAAACCCTTTAAATATTGTCAAATTCCTGAAAATTTTTAAATATCACTCATATCCTCGATATCTTTTTAAAATTCTTTAAATGTTTCTAAAATCCTACAAAGTTCATTAAAAACCCTTAAAAATGTTGAAATATCGTTAAATTCCTTAGAATCTTTTGAAATGCCCTAAACTGTTTCAAAGCCTTTGAAATTTATAAAATTATATAACTTTATAAAAAACTGATATTTATAAACCCCTAGTAATCCCAAAAACCAAGTAAAAACTAAAATCCCGTAAAAAATTTGAAATCTAGATTTCAAAAAGTTTTACTCAATTTTTAATTTCAGTGAATTTCAAAGATTTACCAACGAAATTCAAAGCTTTATGGTTTTTAGAAGATTTTGAGGGAATTTAAGGAGCTTTTCAGATTTTAAAATCCTTAAAAGCCCCTTAAAATCTTTTGAAACATCCTAAAAGCTATAAAATTTCATGAAATCCACTAAAATATGTCTGCAAAAGAAACACGTATAAAATCCATTTAAAATTCTCCAATTCTTTTAAATTCCTTGAAATCTATATAGAAATTTCTTATAAACTTATGAAATCATTTAATTTCTTCTAAATTCCTATAAAACCCTTAAATATTGTCAAATTCCTGAAAAATTTTTAATATCATTGATATCCTCGATAACTTTTTTAAATTCTTTAAAAGTTTCTAAAATCTTACAAAATTCATTGAAAACCTTTAAAAATGTTGAAATATCGGTAAATTCCTTGAAATCTCTTAAAATACCCGGAATTATTTCAAATCCTTTGAAATTTACAAAACTATATAAATTTATGAAATTAATAAAAAATTGAAATTCATAAAATCCCATTAATCATGCGAAATCTCTAGTAATCCCACAAAAATCAAGTAAAATCCCGTAAAACATTTTGAAATCTAGATTTCCCAACGGATTTCAAAGCTTTTAGGGCATTTGAAAATATTGTAAGGGAATTAAGTAGCTTTTTAGATTTTAAAATCCTTAACAGCCCCTTAATCTCTTAAAATATCCTGAAAGCTTTAAAATCCATTGCGAAATCTTTGAAATCCATTGAAAAATCTTTGAAATCCACTGAAATCTATTTTTTAAAAACCTTCAATTCCGTTGAAATCCATGGAAAACTCCAATTTTGTCAAATTCATTTAAATATTTTAAATCTATATAGAATCTGCTCCTGATAATCTTATGGAATTGTTTAATTTCGTTTGAAATCCCTCAAATATTGCCGAATTCTTCGAAATATTTTAAATATCATTGATATCCTGGATAAGTTTTTAAAATCCGTTGAAATTCCTTCAAAATGTTGAAACATCGTTAAATTCCTTGGAATATTTTTAAATATTCTGAACTATTTTAAATCCTTTGAAATTTATAAAATTAAATAAATTTATATAAAATTGAAATTTATCAAAATCAAATCCGATAAAATTCCTTTAATCTTGTGCAATCCCTAGTAAACACACAAAAGCTTTTATGGTATTTTAAATGATTTTGAAGGGATTTTTAGAGTTTAAAATCCTCAAAAGGCCCTTAAAATCCTTTAAAATGATTGTAAATCTTGTAAGAAAAAATTTTTGTAAATCTCTTGAAATCCGCTGAAATCTGTTTTAAAATACCTTGAGTTCCGTTGAAATCCCTGGAAAACTTTCCAATTTTTTAATTCATTAAAATCTATATAGAAACCCCTTATAATCTTATGGAATCGTTAAATTCTTTTGAAATCTTGCGAATCCCTCAAACGGTGAGCCTCAATAAACTTTAACCTAAAAAGGATATTACAAGAAATTTTTTGCGAAATATTTACATAATATTGCAATAATATTACAATAAATATTGTAAAATTCTTTGAAATCCCTTCAAATTTGGTAAATACCCTTAGAAAAATCTAAAATCTTCGAATTCTGTGAAATCCCATGACATTTCACGACATCTTTTAAAATCCACTATATTCTTTAAAATATTTTGAAATCTTTAATCATGAAAGCTACAAAATCTTTCAAAATTGTAAAAATGTTGAAAAAATGTAAATTATCTTGAAATGGGTAATATCTTTTAAACTTTCTGCAAAAATTTTTAAAACTTTGAAATCAGACAAAGCTTTTTTAAATCTCTTAAAATCCCATGAAATCGACTGGAATCTTTTAAAATACTCTGCAAGTTTTTTAACCCTATAAAATCCTTTAAAACCCCTTGGAATCTTGTGAAATTTTCGGAAATCACTTGAAATGTTTTTAAAATGTTTCAAGTCTTGTATGTACTTTCGATTTATGAAATAGCGGATATGATGTTTTAGCCAATCTAGCGAAGAAATTTGAAAATGTGTTCAAAGGTAATGAAAAAATCCCCATTTTTCGAAGTGTCTAACTGACATTTTTTTTTGCACAATACCAAAAAGAAACAGGGTGTTCAAAAATAACAAAAATTAAAATTAAAAAAATGAATTTTTCCCCTCAAAATCTAATCAGTCTTTTGGGGCTGGTTAATTCGACATACCAAATTTTTTTCTCTGTCTCATTCAAATAGTTTTTTGTATATTTCCAAAAAGAGCGAGGCTTTTTAAAAGTATCAAAAACAAAAAATAAACTCTACAAAAATTAATTTTTTCCTCATCATTTAGTCAGTCTCTTCGGACCATAGTCGAACGTGATTCCTCAAGTAGCACTAAAAATTGTTCTACCTTTTGAAGGCGAATATTTTTTTGCACATTTCCAAAAATATCCAGGAATTTTAGAAGTTTAAAATTTTTATTTTTAAATTCTCATCATCTAGATTCTAGACAGTCTTTGAAATAATTTGTAACATCAACCACCTAAAATAGATTTTAACAAGCACCATAATAGCACCGAATTAGCGGTCTGGATGGTCTATCCTGGCCCCGAATAGTTCCCCGATAATTTCCTACACGGAACGAGTAATTTTATAAAATAGTAGCATTAGTGTCATTTTTTCACTATATTATTGTAGCAAAAAAAGTGTCGATAGTGGCGTCAATCCTAGGCTTCACCACTTCATCAAGAACTCTATCTTTCTTGAAAATATCACTAAAAAATTAACTTTTCCAAGAATTAAAAGTTACAACCCCCGATTTCGAGGTAAGAGTCAGGTTTCCCGGCTTGGGATTCGTCACCCCCTGATTTACGCAAAGTAGAAAGACTGCTTCGGCTGGCATTTGTACTGCTTCAGTCAGTCACACATTTATGGGTGTATATAGCTTATGTAACCATATACAAATACACATGTATAATTCACTTCATCAGAATGGGAAAATACATGTCTGCGTTTGTGACTATGTATGTTGAAAGATGCTTTATTCAACCCCCTAGCCTAAAATTCTCTTCACATGTATGGGGGTTACCCCTCGAAAGTATGTGTGAGAAAATAGAATCTTGTTCTCTTGAACTTTTAAAGGGACGCTTTCAGACTCGAAAACTCACTTTCAGAGGTCCCGCATGCAACTCACGCTCTTCTACCATTGAACCAATTTTTTTACTTTTTTTACAAGGGGTTCACCATAATAACAGAATGGGTGTAATATAGAAACTTTGACCTTGAAAGAAACTCGTTTCCCAACCGTCTCTTTTGGTAATAAAAGAAGACACTAATGGACCAATCATTTCTCGAAAAGAAATTATTTATTTTTGGGGAAAATAATTATTTTACCCAAGGGTGTAATTTGTTATATTCAGAAATATGTTTTTGCAATCAGAGAAAAACTTTTTTGATTATAAATGATTCAGTTGCAGTTAGAATTTTTATTTTTTGTCCTAGAAACCAATAAGAATAAGCTGATTAGTTGATGTTTCATTAAATCATGGAAGGTTTACCATTTACAACTGTTCCAGTTCAAAAGCTACAATTAAAAAATTTTGCAAACCTTCCATTTTGTAGCGGATAAACTTGGAAAAAATTACTATTGAAATCGCTTCATTTTGAACCCTTAATTTTTCAATTTTGAGAAATTCCATTTTAACTTGTTCCGCTTTTAAATACAGGATGGCCGAAAAACTTCATTTTCAAAATTTCCTGACCTTTCCTTGACCATTAATATTCGAAGACAAACATCCTAATCTTGTAACATATTTAACATAGAATCTTTTATAAACGGAACAAAACAATAAACTTTCAGATTAAAATTCAAAAACGCAAATTTATTTATTTCGACCAAACATGATTTTTCTACCAAGAAAGAAGAATTTTTAAAACTAAGGGACGAATTTTAAACAAAACAGTTAAATTTTCAACCAAAAAGATGACTTTTTAACAAAATGTTAGAAATTTTTTACAAAGTATTTGAATTTTTAACCAACTTATTTATTAGCAACCTAAAAAGATGAATTTTCAAATAAAAAAAGTTAAACGTCAACCAACAACAGTTGAACTTTCAATAAAAAAAGATGAATTTCCAATCCAAAATGACGAATTTTCTGTCTAAATAGTCGAATGTTCCACAAAGTGTTTGAATTTTCGACAAAGAATAAATGTCAACAGAGTAGTTAAACTTTTACCCAAGTAATCGAATTTTCCACCAAGAAAACATTTCAGTTGAACTTTAAACCAAGAAAATAATAATTTTCAACTAAAATTATCAATCTTTAACTAGAGTAGTTGAATTTTCAACTAAAAAAGACGACTTTCAAGAAAATAAATAAATTTTCAACTGAAAAAGACCAATTTTCAATCAAACAGTTGAGTTTTGAACTTTAAAAGATCAATTTTCAACAAAAAAATGGAATAGTTCAATTTTCAGTCGAAAAAATTAATTTTTCATCAAACTGATGAATTTTCAATTAAAATGATGAATCTTCAACTGGAATCGTTGAACTTTAAACCAAAAAAATAATAATTTTCAACTAAATTTATCAATCTTTAACTAGAGTAGTTGAATTTTCAACCAAAAAACAAACAAAATTTACCAAAAAAGGCGACTTTCAAGAAAATAAATAAATTTTCAACGAAATAGTCGAATTTTCAACTGAAAAAGACAAATTTTCAATCAAACAGTTGAGTTTTGAACTTTAAATGATCAATTTTCAACAAAAAATGGAACAGTTAAATTTTCATTGGAGAAAATAAATTTTCCACAAAATTGACGAATTTTTAATAGCAATAGTTAAATTTTAAACCAAAAAGATTAATTTTTTAACAAAAAAGACTTCCAACAAAGTAAATGACTTTTCAAGAAAGTAGTTAAATTTTCAACTAAAAAAGATTAATTTTCAACCAAAAATGGAACAGTTAAATTTTCTGTTGAAAAAAAATCAATTTTTCGCGAAACTGGTGAATTTTTAACTAAAATGTATAGTCTTTAACTGGAATAGTTGAATTTTAAACAAAAAAGATTAATTTTTCCAATAAAGTGATGAATCTTTAACTCGAATAGTTGAAATTACAAAAAATTAATTTTCCACCAAAAAAAAATTCGTCATAATTTTTGAGCCAATAGGAAAAATTCATAAATGATCTATTCAAGTACTTACTAATTTCAGAGAATTTTCCGCGTAATTCAAATATTGTATTTTCAAATATCATATATTTAGAGAGAAAAGGGGAAAAAGGGGAAGTTTTTTGAGAATAGGGGGAAAAGGGGGAATTTCAAGAAAAAAGGGAAAACTAAGAAAAAAAAGAGAAGACTGTGCACCCTGAAAAATATAATAATTATATTTCGAACAAAAAGAACGAAGAAATTTCAACAAAATAGTTCAATTTTCAACCAATGATATGAATTTCCAACAAAAAAGGTTAATCTTTAACTGGAATAGTTAAATTTTCATTTAACAAATTAATTTTCTAAAAAAAAAACGAATTTTCAACTACAAGGATGAATCTTCAACAAAAGGCATGAATTTTCAACAATGAGGTTCAACCTTTAACCAAGGAATTGAAGAAATACAAGGGAAATCAATTTCAAAAATATTATCCTTTACAGTAATTTGACGTGCCTCTTATAGAAATTTCCTGACTTTTGCAAGATTTTTTTCAAAGTTCCTGACTCTCTGACCAATAAAATTCCCTGACTTTTCCCTAATTTCCAAGTTTTCCCTGATCTGCGGCCACCCTGTGCGAATAGTGTCTGATAACAATAAGTACAAATAATAAATAAATGAGAAATTTTTATGAAAATGAAAAATCTATTGATGAAAATGTGAGCAAAATTTAAAGAATTTTCCAGGGTTTTCCAGGAAAAAATTCAAGGACTTTTCCAGGTTTACAAGGATTTCCAGGACGCTAGACGCTCTAATTATATCACGATGTGATATGAAATTTGTGATATTTCAAGTGATTGGATAGATTTTTTAAATAAAAATTTAGAAAATTCCGGGTCAAAAAAGAAATTCACTCTTATTTCTTGGATTGCCGGTCCAGCGGCATCCCTGATAATTGATTATTATTATTATATCATTAAGCCGTTTCCCTTTCGGGGTAGGCGTGAATTGCTCGGTGGTAAAGTAGTGATGT
>JAABKJ010011378.1:0-10756 GCA_011634705.1 Andricus grossulariae
ATATATATATATATATATATATATATATGTAACTTGTCAAATGATTCACATAGTTCATTTCGAGAGTGCTTCGCAATGTTGTGTTGACAAGATTTTTCATTAACTGTACGTCTTCTAAGACAATCAACTTTCTTTCTTGGACTACGCATTTTCATCTTTTTTTACACAATAAACTTTGATACTGTTTGATTTGAGGGTCTGGATCAAGAAACTCACCCAGTGCTCGAAATCGGGTGAAGTTATTGTCCACACACGAAATGCCCAAGTATCAAATTGAGCTAGAAAAACGCTTCAAAAAGTTGAACAATGGGTAGTTTTCATTCCTTATACAATGGAGTTGTCAATCGTTTGCAAAATTTTTATACCCTGGATGTTTTTGTGCAATCTTCTTGAAGGACCTGATTCTCAAAAATCACAAAATTGATATTTTTTAAATATAAACTTGTAGAGGATGACGAGGCGGAACTTTTTTCTATTTTCTGTTTTTCCATCGAGTGAGTATTGGTAATAAGAAGCATGAAAGACTGCAAAAAATGTTTGTCCTCAGATTAAATTACTTTTTGAGAACTGAATCATCGCAAGTTGTGCAAATATTATTTGAATGGTTTGAAACTTCGATAAACAAACGAAATTTACCTTAGCAATGCCTAAAAACTGAAGAAAAAACTGAAAATCGCCTATTGTTTAATAATATTTAATTACAAATTGAACTAGATCGGTAATCCCGTCTTTTCAGCTTTGCCGGCAAAAAGTGTCGAGGTTTTTGGAAATTTTCAATTCGATTCATTGAAAAATGACGGAAATTCAACTTTAGAGCTCCCTCGATATTTTTTGTCGGCGAAAATGAAAAAACGGGGTACTGATCTCTCTCAATTTACAATTAAATATTATTAAAAAATAGGCTATTTTCATTTTTCTTCAGTTTTTAGACATATTTAGGGTATATTTGTGCGCAAATCAAAGTTTCAAACAATTCCAATAATATTTGCCCAACTTACAAGAATTTATTTCTACAAGGCTATATTTGAAAAAAAAAATTAATGTTGTGACTTTTAAGATTTCCGTCCAACGACACATTTGAACAATACTTTTACCCGATCTGGAACACTGGACGAGTTTTTCGATCCAGACCCTCAAATACTGTTGGTTTTTAATTTATTTTTGCCCAGAAAATACAAACAAAGGACATCGAACATAACTTAAAAACATTGCTTGAAACTAAAAAAAGAATGCGCTAGTTTTCATCTTTGCTTGTCTGCCCGCCTTCGAAATGAGTCTGTTCTTTTCGCTCTCGCAAACGCTCAGGCTCGAGACGGAAGACGATCGAGTTTTTCCGCGCTCACTTCAACCTAGGCTGACTCGCTCATTTTTCGCTTAAAAAATATGCAACTTTCCAAAATACTTCTTTCGAACCTTATGAAGAACTTCTCCGCGGAAAGTTGTTTGAACTCGAAAATTCCCTCAATCCTTTTTTCCGTCGAACGTGAAAAAGCATGGTAATAAATAGCTATTGACAAATATCGACATATTGTTAAACAATTACCTTTTTATGCATGAATCGATTTCCGGAGGCATCAAAAGAGTATAATACGCTTGGAATTCAAATTGTAGTTTATATTTAATTTTTCACAAAGTTAAAATCCGACAAAAAAATTTTCGACATAAAAATTGTGCTCTTCATTAAGCTCTATATGCTTTTTTTTTTAGTGTTTTTCTTTTAATTTGAGTTTCAGATAATTTTTCGCGTCACTTTATCTCGAATGGGAGGCAATGAATACAAATCCGAGCGTCCCGTCGGTTATTGCATCCTGATCCTCAATTGAGTAAAATTACTTATAATTTCAGTTTCCAGAAGTATGTAATGCCTGAAATTGTAATGTTAACAATCTGACTCGATACTTGGCATGGCTTGAAGAAGTATATCTTGAAATCTTACACAATCAAATGCCCATCTCATCTAACTTTATAATATCTTTACTATTTTATAAAATTGAGTTGAAAAACTCCTTTTTTTTAATCGGTCATTAGGAAAAGGCATATATTACAAGTGTTTTTCTCTACAATAACTAAGTTTAATGAAAACACTTAAAAATATGCACATCAGTGTAACAATGATCTTTGTCGTACTCGATCGGGCGTACATGATCGAACTGGCCTCTTGTTCAGAGGACTGACGGTCGCATCCCTCAACGTCCCCTCTCTTACGCATAGCCCCTGGGAACTTACTGCTAACTAACGCCCACATATTTCTTAGAGTTAACTAATACAATCCTAGGCTAAATTCTAGATTCCTACACTCGGCCTTCCTGACTAATATTGTTACCTGACAATACAGCTTTCTTGAAAACATCCACACATACACACGTACACACCGTAACAGCTTGCACACTCTAAAATGTTCATGTTTTTAAATCTACTACATCCCTGCCGATGAAACGGCACTGAGAGTGTTGCGACGGTCATATAATGGTCCTATTGTATTCGTCACGTGCCAGGCGGGCAGAGTGATTTACAGTAGTTGGACGCCACCAACCGAATTCCTTTTTAAAATTTTCTTTAACCTATTTATACTTTTTTTAATTGATGAATTTTCTCATTATATATATTTTATAATTATAAATTATATACGAATATACTATTCTGGAGTTGAATTAAAAAACGTTGTCTCTTTTAGCGTATCTCATTCCACTTACGAAATACATTATATTCATTCCAATTTTGAACTAATAAAAAAAAGTTCGATATCTGAAATTATCGAAAACCGTAGATTCTAAATTTCTAAACTTCGCAGCGGTAATTTCAAAATTTTACAAATTTTAATTTCTAATTTTTAATCCCTTTCAACTGTTCTAATTGGTAGCCTAGTCGCATGTATGAAGGGAACTTCTGCAAGCATTTAAATCTGGAATCTGAGTAGCTTTAAACGAGCAGCAATGAAACGGCACTGGGAAGTGCCGTTTTAGTGCCATTCATTCGGCATTGACTTCAAAATGAAATTACTCCTACTCTGTTAAAAATACTATCCTGCCATTCGTTCTTTGTGTTGCGCTCATAAATCATCTACATTAATTCCCAAATTCTAAAATAATAATCTTTAAATAGTCGAAAGTCTACTGTCATTTATCATTGTCCACGTGTCGTCAGTCAACTGCATTACAAAATTTTAACTTCTTGTCTCCATCTGTCAGTCGTTTTTCCTACTTCTTTACTGTACATTTTTCATACTTCTCAACAATACGTTTTCCCAAACTTCTTTACAATACGTCTTTCCAACTTCTTTCCCAGTGGGCACTAAATTTGACGACGTTTTTACGACATCGTTACGACGTCTTTATGATAACTTTACGACATCCTATGTCCATGTAGTTCAGGTGTCTTTACGATATCGCAAAGACATCTTCAGATCGTACGACGTCTATACGATATCGTAAAGACACCTTAACGATATGGACATAAGATATCGTAAAGTTGTCGTAAATATGTCGTAACGATGTTGTAAAGACGTCGCCAAATGTTGTGCCCACTGGGTTGCTACCATCTTTCCGAAAATTCTTATCGTCATTTCTACATCTTAACAATTACGTCTTTGCGAACTTCTTTACCATCTTTTCTACATCTTTGCAATTTACGTCTTTCCTATCAAATCAACTTTACAGCTTTCTTCGTCAGTACGTCATATCAGTCAGTAATTTCCGTCGTCAAAAAGACTCTGTAGTTCTGGTTTCTCGTGTTTACTGGAAATCTTTTACACTTTCGTAAAAATACAAATCATCGTAACTCATCATAAGTCTTGAAAAATAACAACTTAATATATCATCTTTGCAGGCATCTTTTAAAAATCTGTACATCAATAGTGTGGCCAGCTGCCCGGAAATTGGCTACAAGTAAGGAAAATGTGGGATTGAGGACGCTGAGTGAGGGTCAAGTCAGTCATTATTCCAATTTTTAAATAATCTTTTGTCTTTATTCAGCAACTTGCAGTGGTGAGTACTGAAGGTCACTGGAGCTGGTGTCGACGATCTTGGAGAGGTTTTCGGTGTTGGTATCCAAGAAATTCAATTCCAGAGAGTTGTCGGCAGCGTCAGTTAATCCCCAAAAAAATAATGCACAGAGCGAATCACAGCCAAGCATGCACAGTCACTTTATGCGCGGGGTGCGGTTTTTCCGTTTTGATTCGGTCGCGTGATAGCTGAAAATTGGCGATTTGTGGTCGACAACTTGCTAGTCTAGTTTTGGGATTTGCCGACCCCGATCGCAAAAATTCGGGCCTCACCCCTTCCGAACTAGGTGAAAACATCAAAAACATCAAAAAACTTAATACTACCTCATGATTTATCTTAGAAAATACTTTTTTCAAATTTTTATTTTTGTACACTTTACGTGAACTTTACCAAACCGCTGCACTGCCACTTCATTAATCCTGCTCACACTCTGCTTTCTGAATACCTGACATCTTTTCAGAACACTGAGTAGCTATATGCCCGAAGTTATTGCATTTGAAGCACCTTGCACCCTTTATTCGGTGGTAGCAATCACGTGACTCGTGACTTCTGCTGCCACAGTTGTAGCATCTTCTCTATTGCATCTCCGTCTACGCTGTCATTGCCACCTCCATAGTCGCTGCATCTTGGGATGAAGTCTTGTCTACCTTCGTCTGTTTCTGTTTTATGAGCTTGTAGTCCTCCAATGATTTTTTAAACTCCTGTATTCTCCATTTGCCGTAAAGCAACGCCTTGTTACTTTCCGAGTAGTTGATACCATCAATCACGTACTTAATTACTGATCTTTGGCTTAAATTTCCACGGCATCCTAGGCTTCTCATTTGCATCAAATATTCCTCTAAGGATTCGCCAGGTAACTTCCTCTTTCTTTGCATCGCTTCGTGTAGGTCGCATCCGTCCATCTCCGAGCCAAACTCTTCCTTTAGACTATCCTGCAAAGCATTCCATGTAGTGATAGTCCTTTGAATCTCTAGCCATAATTTTTCCAATCCAATGAGAGACTTCTTGGCGCAAACCAGTGTCTGCAAATCACTCCATGAGTACATTTCCTTGCACTCGGTGATGTGATAGATTTACTGATTCACCGTCAAAACTGGATTCTCACCATCGAATTTATTTATGGTGCCTTCCACATCTCTCAGCTGAACTGCCGTTTCACGCGCCTTAAGTTGCTCCTGCTGCTGAGCTATTTGAACTTCCAAATCTTGCTCGCGCGAAATTTCTGTGTTGATGACCGTCGTATCCTCTTCGTTGCAACTTTTCCCTCTCTCGTCGTTGCTTTCCTCTCTCTCGTCGTTGCTTTCTTTTTCTCCGTTTTTCTTTTCCACTGCAGCGGAAAGCGAAGGATCTGGGGTGGGTCGTGAGTTTCCACTGCCTCGCAGGTCACTTTTTTCCTCTCGGCCTTTTCCTTGCGTTTCTTTCCCCATCGCTACCCCCTCATGATCCTCGACTTTCTCTTTTGGCTTCTTTTTCTCTTGTGGTGGTTGGCGTCGTAGCTTCTAATTCAGCATTTGCCACACAAAAAAATCCCTAACAGTCACTGCACCATACTTCAAAATTCATAAGTCACTTTTTACTCGTTATGTAGCACTTTGTACCACAAGTGAGAACTTTGTTTTCTGTCCACTACACTTCCACTTTCACCGCGACTCATCGCGTCGCATTATCAGCGTCCTAAGTCTCAATTTTGTAAAAACATCATAATCACTTCACTGCTGTTTTTAACCTCATTCCGGATGAGCCGCCAAAATTGTGGGAATAAGGGTTAATGAACAACAGTGATTTTTTTTAAATAACTAAGTTTATTGAAAACACTCAAAAATATGTACATCGGTGTAACAGTGATCTTCGTCGTACTCGATCGGACGTACATGATCGAACTGGCCTTCCGTTGAGAGGACTGAGGGTAGCATTTTTCATTAGCTCCTCTTTTACTAATTGTCCCTGAGGACTTACTCCTAACTAACGTCAAAGTATTTCTGAAAGTTAACTACTACTATCCTACGCAAAATTCTAGATTCCTACAATATTTTTAAATCACTATTTCATATAGTATCAAAAACTATTCAAATTACTTCTTGTATAATGCGAACGAATGAACTTCAAATCAACAATGCGAAATAGTGACTACCCACTTTTTTCGTATTGATTTGAAAAAAACTAATTTTGTGTCTGTTTTTGTTTTAAGATAAAACCATAACAATTGAGAGACCATGTCCGACGGCTGGTTCTCTGTTGGCGATGCGAGTGACCTGCGCTCTTCTGGTTCTCACCTATATCTCAACGCTCTTCTGTTACTACGTGAAGAAATGGTTAACACCGCGCAAGATGATGCCTTAAGAAGATATTTTTGGGAACTTTAGAAGTTGTAAAAAAGAAAGCGAGAACTGTGTGCAAGAAAGATGAATGAAACTGCCTAGAAAGAAAGAGAAAGGGAACGGAAAAGCTTAGACGCAAAACGTAATATAAATTCATATTTCATACACATTCATACACATTCATATCCAAAAGAATACTTCAAACCACGTGAGCTCGCCATCAAGTGACGGCACATAATTATCCTAAGATCATCATACAGCGGGACACAAATGTCGATATAATTTATTGACGTCACATCTATTTAAGAACACTAAATAAACATTCCCTAACTTCATCATTATCCTTCGGCTACTTTTGATCGTGTTGCAAAGAAACCTACTCTTAGGGGACCGATGGAATATTTTGAGAAACAGACAACGTGTCGCCCCTGATTTAATCACGGATCAACTTGCAACTCGCCTTGAAACTAGCAACTAGGGGTATGTAAACGTTCACGCTTGACTGACGTCTCTACCGACAAAACTAGTTAAGCTACTCTAGAGTCTAGGATTCAAGCGACAACTAGACTAAACGAAAACATCTTTATAAGACCACAACTGGGCTACCACGCCCAGAAATACTCAAAATGCAAAATTTAATTTGTAATTCGAAATTGCATTCGAGTTGTCACTGGCAATACATTCGCTTTTATAATTTATAGCTTAGTATCTTAGTTTTCTAAAACTATTCCACTGAATAGTTTTAAGCTTTCAGAATAAAATTGTGCAATAAAAATATGCGAAGGAACACGCATAAATGCGTTTCCAAGTCCAAATTAGAAATAAAACTTTAGTGAGAAAAAATGGCAGCGTGATTGTCAATCTCTGTGTATGTGTTATTTTTCACTTTTGAATCATTGAGTAATTTCCATTTTAACTCAATATCTATACTTTCCATCAGCTTTTATTTAAATATTTACTTTTATAAGTTCTACAATGTCATAAACTATGAAGTAATCAAAGTAATCAGTAACTAAGACTTTTTAAATTTATTGCTGATAAATTAAATAATTCTTTACAAAAAATTAATGAATATATTCAAGCCTAGGTCTGAAATGAACAAGTAGTATGTCCTTCGCGACGATTCGTACATTTCGGAAAAAATTTTTTCCATATCTCACGAAAAAAGTCACATCGTAAATAAGTCGGTGGTATTTATTGTATTATTAATTCTATAACGGCATTACTTGTTTGGCACTTAGATTCAGAAATTTAGGCAAATTAAATGTGGCCAGGTGTAAATTTCCTTGCCTCTGGTCAAATCTTCTTCTCCACGAATTTCGAGAGGATTTTAACCAAAGGTGAATAAATTGGAGTCCAAGTTCTTGATAGAAAAACGGTCGTCGCGAATACTACCAAGTGTACTTATTTCCATAGACTGTGAATCGCAACGTATCCTCTACTTCGTAATGCTAATATCACTATTCGGAGAAAGATCAAAAGGGGGTTTTTCGTATCTTTGTAGAATCATATCCCTGGGCTAAAAGATTTAATAAGAAGAAAAAAGGTCACTTCTTTAAATTGAAGATCTCGATCTTGCACTGAGGTATGCATATTTAAAAATTTGTATACATTGTTATATTTATTGAAATAAAACAAGTTTCCTTTCGGACTTTTTTGACTCATTATCTCAGAAGTATGTGCGAGATGATGCGATGCCAGTGAGGTATGAACTCTCTCGATATTTTAGAAAAAAAAATTCATGAGATTATACAGACTGTAACACAACGTTTTCTTCAAAGTGAGGGACCAAAATTCAAGAGCCGAGAAAAAAGTGGTTGTAATAGCCAAGTCAAAAAGAACATGACTTTCGGCTATGATGATTATTTCGCCGACAGAGGGGAAAGGGCAATCGTTTTGCAAAATTAGATTAGATATCGTATAATTCGTATTATGTGTACGTACTTTATATATCGTTGAATTGAAAATCCACCCTCATAGGGTTGAAAAATAAATGAAGAGCAAAATGGAAAAATGTATATAGTGCGACGGATGGTAAGCCTTCATTCAACATAAACACCCATGCATCAAGTATCTTACATGTATTTGTACTCTATTTATATACACGTCTGTTTTAATAATTAAATGAGATCAATTCTGATAACTTTCGTTCGATCCTTTCTTACCCTTCTGCGCAAATAATTTAACTTTGAATGATGTAAGAAGTATTCTTAATTGAATATTTGAATAGTCTGTTAGTAAAATTTAATTTCCTTAAATCTTGCCAATCTATTTAGGAGATTCTTATTCAAAACTATGATCTAGAATTAAATTCTAGATCATCACTTTGATTTAAAAACAAATTCTAGATTTTTTTTTAAAATAATTAAGTTTTGCAAATCGAAAATATTACTGTATGAGTACATCCAAAGAGATACTGTACTACAGCCGTGGATTTATGTAATTATTCTCCTATGATCACCTTAAAAATCTTTTGTCAGCGTGCACAAGTGACAACGAGATACGATAAGTAAATAAACGTTTATAACGAATCGCATTTATATAGAATTCATTTGGAAGCTTATCTTGCCATATTACAACAATATACACCTATTTATCAAATTCATTCATAATTTTAATTATTGAATAAATGGTTATGAAATTATATACGACTATCGTTTCGCCAAAGCCAGGAAAACCTAGGCAATGCGTGCAAAAGCATGGCACTTTTAAAAACTCTTCGAAGCATTTTACCAAATTAAAAAAACCTGAAATTTTGTCAATTTCCTAAACTTTTTTTGTGAAAACATCATTTCTGGAAATTATCTAAAAAATATGGCTCCAACCTACCTAGGTTTTCTTTTTCAAGTTTTAATCAAGCATAAAATTAGCTTGACACATTGATATACAATGAAAATTCTATAGAAATAATCGTCTGAGCGAATAATAAATTACAAAAGTGTAATAAGTATGAAAATGACACACTTCAGACTAGATAAGACCTCAATGATGTAAAGAAGAGCCTTTTTGTAAAAGCAGCAGTAAAAAATACTCAGAAAAAAGCGTTACATATTTTTTAAATGACCACTAAGCAAGAGAATATTTTTATTCAGTTTATAAGTATGTAAAGAATTGATTCATTCTGAGTTTGACTACACGGCAATAACATTTTTAATTAAATCTTTTTTTAAATATCACACTGAAAGCGTTTCACTTTCAATTCAACATTGCAGGTGTCAAAAATATTTACATGGATTAAAATTGAGTCATTTTTAAAAACCATGTTCCAAATAAAACAATTGATATAATCTAACAATAATTATAAACACACTTTCTTAAAAATTGAAAAAGCTTGAATTTAAGATTTTGAAAAAATGTAACCATTTCAAAGTGAACAAGATTTGAAGAATGTGATTTGAAGTCTTCAAAAATGAACTTTCTAAATAAAAGTACATCTTGTAAATAGTAAAATTACAAGAAGTTCAAATTCAAGGTGTATCGTTTATAAAAAAAAAATATATTATGAAAAGGGAGGATAGTTAAATTAAAAAATGTTCTCAAAATATTTAAAATGATAAATCTCTCTCAATTAAAAATCTGTTGAAATAACAGAAACTTTCAAATTTAAGGCTTTAAAAAAGCCTATATTATAAAAGAATTAGTTTAAAAATCTTCTAAAAATGGTTCAAATTATAAATTAATCCTTCTCAATTAAAAATAATGATTGTATGGTTCCTGAGTGATAAAAGAATGAATAAGAACCAGCCAATAAAGTTTAACAGATGCTGATGAAAAATTATGTCAGCTATTGATCATAAGGATTGAATTACGTTGGAGTTTAGAGATACATGTAACCAACAAAATAAAATCCGCGTATTTGCGTTTGAGAAATTTGTATCCTTTCCACCGATCCCTTCCGTTCAAAGTAAAAATGTTGCTTTGTCAGTCCTTTGTGCTGTCCCTTTTTGAACATGCATATAAAATAAATGGCGCCTGTCTAAACACGACCCTGAGAGAGCAAGAGAGAGAGAGAGAGGATACAGAGGGTGAAAAACGCATGTCTCACAAAGGGAAGGCCTGCTCTGCGACATTGACTTTGAGATGAGACTAGTATAAATCGATAGAACGTCGAAGAATATTAGACACGTATAGCCGCTTCCTTGTAATTGGGCCCTAGTTTTGTTTTTAATGGATTTTTGAAAATCACGATTTTCGTGCTATAGCAGTATCTACTGTGGCGCACGAGATTTTTCCAACCGAAGTCAGTGGTACAGCGGTAAGGTGGTTGACTGAGGAGCACGCTGTCGCGCGTTCGAATCTTTTTGGCGATTTTTTTTTGCTCTTTTTATTAAAAACATGTTAAATAATTTTATCATTCATTATGAGAGAAGTTTTAGGCTCCGGAAGCTACGATCATGGTTCCTTAAAACAACCAATCCCGACGCAACTGGAACGTGT
>JAABKJ010011379.1:0-10756 GCA_011634705.1 Andricus grossulariae
AATTCACGCCTACCCCGAAAGGGAAACGGCTTAATGATATAATAATAATAATAATAATAATAATAATAATAATAATATAATGGTTTAAGCTTCGTCGCACTATTTTCTATAAACCTTTCGAAATGCGCTACGAGACCAAGTCAGTCTTTCGAATCCCTACCTTATCAATAATGAGCCCAAAATACTGTATTTGATCGGCTTTGAAAACACATTTATCTTTATTGATTCCTAAACGGCTATCACATAATCGTCTACACAGTTTGTCCAGTTTTTCGACAAGCTCCGCTTCAGTTTTTCCTGTGACGAATGCATCATCTAATAAAAAAATCAACTCCCGGAAATTCTGACGTTAAATTCTCCATGATTTTTTCGAATTCCACAGGAGCTGGCGTTATACCAAAAGGTAAACGATTATACGAAAATAAACTTCTATGCGTAGTTATCGTTGTATATTTTTATTATCCTCATCCAATAATACCTGCTGATAGGCGTTCGATAAATCAATTTTAGAAAATTCAATCCCTTCCCCTGACAGAATCTTTAAAATAGCTTCGCTACGGGGTAATGAGTACTGTTTTGTTTCGATGCAGGGATTCACTGTAACTTTATAGTCAACACAAATACGCATCCAGCCATCATTTTTTAGAAGTGGAACAATTAGTGCAGCCCACTCCGAAAAATCAACAGATGTTAGAGCATTACTTTTAATTAGTGTATCCAATTCAGGATTTGCCCCTTTAATTAATGCAAATGGCAGCGGTATAGCCTTCCTAAATGCTGGTTTCAAATCAGGCTTCATCATAGGGGATATTTTTGTTTTATTATATATCCCTAACCCATTAGCAAATAATTCCAGGTATTTATTTTGTAGAATTCCCTGCATCAAAATAACCAGGATCCACTCGATCTTTACATACCTTGTTGATTTCCTCTAAATTATAAATAAACTTTACCACGCTGTTGATAAGGTCCTCTTGATCCTCGTCATTGTTCTCGGACGGTGCCCCTGAAAACAAATTCACGACATCTCTGCTTGCTTTTGTTTCCGGCAGACTTTAACGAGATGACCTTGAACTCCACAATGGCGACACTTGTAATCCTTGTAGGAACAATTTGGTTTCGCATGACCAACTCTACCTCATGTAAAGCACGTTGGTTTCTTCCCTGCTTAAGAACTAGGTTCGCATTTACGCTGTAAATTATTTTTCATGTGTTGATGACCCATCTTGTGTACTTGAAGATTAGTTTCCGATGTAGTGTTGGCTTCGATGTCCCTGCCAGCATTTATTTGAGCTGTTTCGATTTTAGTAGCCAGGGCCACTGCCTTATCAAAGGTCAAATTTGTTTGACGGAAAAGTTCAATATTTGTTGTCATATCGTAAACTCTAGCGACAAATTGATCACGAAGGCGTTCTTGGTCGTTCGTAAATTTGCAGTGGCGAGCTGCCAACTTTAATTCCGCGAAGAATTCCGGGATGTTAATTCCCAATTTTTGACTAATCACCGTAAACTTTGCTCTTTCAACTATTTCCGAAGGGGGAGGAGCAAGATGTTCATTTAATTTTTGAACCACTTGTTCATAGGTTAGTTCTTTCAGCTTTTGAGAAGTTGAAAGATTGCGTAGCAAATTATATGAATCAATATCCACCTTTGTTAAGAGCACTGAGCGTTTTTTATCGTCCGCGATATCTAAGGCATCAATATCTGGAAGGAAAAAATCTGGAGGATGCAGCAGGGCGACTATCTCATGGTCGACAGTCGTTAAGCTTGCAACCGCCGGAGCCCGCCCTGCTCCTGCTTAACTCATTGAAGAGCTCGATAAGGAAAGCCTGCGTCTCATAGTGTGCTTATTAATGCCATCCTAGAGTTCGCAAATCAAGAAGCATCAATGATAAATGGTCTGCCGAAATTTAAAGTCAACAAGGACCTTCTCTGGTTAGTTGGCGGCTTGAACACCGATATGCTGCGTCTATTCTTGCAGCAGAATATGAGCTTGCAGCGGGTGCAGACTCTTGCATATCGCGCTGAAGTCGCGTGTGTCAGGATGATGAGCATAAAACTCAGAGGCCAGGTTACTAACAACTATGCCTCAAGGACGGTTGTACCAATTTCGAAAGGGCAATCGGTCTCAGAATCCTTAAGAGTCCTTAAGACATATAAGATCTTTCCGCGCGTCATCGAATTTCTTAAGCACGCTATGGATACGTGGTGCATCAGGATTAAATATTTTAGGCGTGGGATGATGAGGTATATCCAGTCCTCGCACATTAAACGAGGAATCTTCCAAGGTAATTCATTCAGCGCACTGAGGTTTTGTTTAGCATTGAACCCACTAAGTTGTACACTGAACAACACGTCCTATGAGTTAAAAATTGAGGTGGGAGAGGCTGAGTCGCAACTCACTCACCTCAGGATGTCTCTGGGTTTGGACAAATGCAGAAAGCAGCATTTGTCCCGTAGAGACATAAATGGTCCACTCATACTGGACGACCGTGCTCTGATTGAGGCGATGACTAATAAAGAATCGTACAGGTACCTTGGCATATTGCAGGCGAAGAGTCCGCTCCACTCTGCAATTAAAGAGACGCTTGAGACTGTTTTTTCAGGTCACCTTAGTCTGATTCTGACGTCTAGGCTCAGTGCGAAGAACATCACAAAGGCAATTAACACCTATGACAATCCTCTCCTAATCTACTTCTATGGTTTGGTCACTTGGTCCATGACTAACCTCGAGAGCACCGAATGCACCATTAAGGGACAGCTGTAGAGAGAATAGTTCTACCACGCAAGATTGGGGGCAGAGAGATCTTGGATTTTCGTCGATTGTGTGACTCTCAGGTTACGCAACTGCGCGAATATTTTCAAAACAGGACTAAAATCTAACTCTACAACTACATCTGTAGAGTTGACGTGTATACCCCCTTGAAACGTGCAGCTGTTGATTTCAAGAACAGGACACATCTCAATACTGAACAGCTAGCTGCTCAGTGGCGAGGTAAACAGCTGAACAAGGAACATCTCCAAACATTAGATCTTCCTTGCGTAGATAGTGGTGCTTCAAACCTTTAGTTAAGGCAGAGAGAAATTTTCCGGAGACGGAAGAATTTGTCATTCCCTTCCAGGACAGGATAATCAAGACGATGAATTACCAAAAACACATACTCAGTATGGCGATAGTTATTTGCAGATGCCACCTTTGTGGAGATAACAATAAGAAAATCCAGCACATCATTGATGGCTGTACGATGCTTAACTCGCCAGAATACACGCGCAGACATAATGATGTTGCTGGGATCATTCACCAAAAAATTGCTCTGAACACTGGCTTACTAGAGAGATTTGAGCCTTACTACAAATATAGCCCAGTTAAAGTACTCGAGAACGAACGCCGTCTCCTTTACTGGGACAGAACTATTTTTAATGACCACTTAGTCAGACACAATCGTGCAGATGTCCTCTGATTCGACATAAGACATAAGCGTTTCCCCTAACAATAACATTCGGCTCCGATATATAGAGAAGATCCAGAAATATTCAGAGCTAAAGCAGGGGATCCTGACCGTGTGAACTGTGAACAAGGTCACCATCCACTCGGTCGTGATCTCCTCTACTGGGAACGTTCATGCGAGGTGCGTACAAATCATTGGAGAGCTAGGAGCTCGACATTCGCTATATCTATATCAGAAGGCAGTATTGCTGAACACGTGCCGCATCGTCCGGAGCTTTCTGGGCGTGAACAATGATAGCGGATAAAATTGCCTTCTGTGGTCATCCAGCGTACACGACAGATGACTGTGATAAGCACATTTTTAATATTTTGCTTTTAATTTTTGACTTATATTGTATATGTGTATGTTCGTGTGCGTGTGTGAAGTTTTTTTTGTCTCTCGCCGTTTAATGTAAATAAAATTAATATTTTGAATCGTTCGTCTCAGTCGTTGACATTGAAACCAGCATTTGTTATTATTATTTCTTTTTTAAAATTATTGTCGGGTGAACCCGGTTTTTCATCATAGCCACGGACTAATTCAAGTGACTAATGAGATGAGGAAGTTGTAGGCTCGAGAAGCTACGATCATGTTTCCTCAAAGCAACCAATCCCGAAGCAAGCGGAACGTGTACGTCCTCGACGCCTGTTCCTTCTGTCCTAGAAGGTAAGCAAGAGCGAGATATTTACGCAAGAGACTTCGTACAACACTGTTCCTTGGAGTCCGGTCACTAGCCGCAGATGACCTTACGCGGCAGACGGTACAGTTGGAGATGAAGGTTTCACTTCTGGATACTTTTTTAGAGCTAACAATATTTATAGAATGTTATGAGGAAGAGTATCTTGATGAGTTGACTTAGAAATAAAGCTTTCATACCTCCAAGGCAGCGGATTATGAGAACTACAAGATGGACTTTGTAACCTTGGTACAGCCTGCTCAACTCGAAAAGAAGTACTTCATATTTCGCCCGTTTTTCTGCCTCCTTTGCCGTGATATCAATATCTGCTGCTGCCGAGAATTCAATCACGTAAATTATCTTCGCCTTCAGATTTCAGAGGATAATATCAGGCTTTGTAGCACTGATACGTTGAGTGGTGGATAATGAAAAATTTCAGTAGATCTTACACTGATCAGTCTCCAAAACGGATTCAAGTTCCCCCTGGGCGTATGGCAAGAAGGGCATTAGATCAACACCATAAAGGTGTCAAACGTGGTAATACGACACTTTTAGAGCCGCACTGTGTCCCTCTATATACCCGTAGCATGCATACATTGAGCATTCACTGAGAACCTGTCCAAGTGTTTCTGGCTCTTGCATGTACGCTCGGCAGTTGGTATCGCCTATAGGTACATTCATTATGTACTCTTCCAGACTAATGGTAAAAATTTATTTGAAAAAATTCGAATCGATTACGTTTCGGAAACACAGCTAGTTTCCCTTATCAGATCTGTATAAAAAACATTTTAAAATACACAGATCTGATGAGGGAAACCAGTTGTGTTTCAGAAACGTAACCGATTCGAATTTTTTCCAAGTAAATTTTAACTATTAGTCTGGAAGATGTCGTATTTATTAGGTTCTTTTCTAAATTTATGAACTATATTATAATATTATATTATAGTATTATCATTATGTTGGCCCTCCTTCCATTCACAGGTACTCACGACCCAGTACTTCGCTACTAAACAAGGTCGCGAAACGCGACAAGTGATTAGGGGCCGATCAAAAATTACGTAACGCTTTTTCCTGACATTTTTATCCCCCCCCCCCTCCCTACGTAACGCTTTTTCTATAGTAAGTGTTTGAGTTTAACATTGGCGTAACGTTTGAGGAGGCCCCTCCCTCCTTCCTAAGGGCCTTACGTATCTTTTGAACGGCCCCTTAGTAGATTCGTTGGTGTCAGCCGTCGTTTCAGAAATCTATATTCTACTTGGGCATTCGTCATAATTCGCGCGTATACATACTGGGGAGCCCGTCTATAGGGATCCGACAATCGCACTGGAGAGCCGTATAGGGGTCCAACATTCAAGCTGGAGAACCCGTTGATAGGGTTCCAACAATCATCTCGGTGAGCCCGTTTATAGGGCTCCAACATTCATATTTGAGAGCCCGTTTATAGGAATCAAAACATTCATAGTGGAGAGCCCAATAGGGATCTAACATTCATACTGCAGTGCCCATTTAGAGAGATCCATCTTTCTTACAAACGGTACTTCCAATGCCAACGACTGAGAGCAACGATTCAAAATATGAATTTTATTCACATTAAACGGCGAGAGGCAAACACAACTTCGTACACACAGACGGACATACACATATACAAAAAAAAGGTCAAAAATTAAAAGTCAACAATTAAAAATGTATTTATCACAGTCATCTGCCGTGTACGCGGGATGGCCTCACATGAACCTTCTCAGTGATGGAGATCACGACCGGGTGCATGGTGACCTTGTTCACCCTCGACACGGTCAGAATCTCCTGCTTCAGCTCTAAATATTTCTGGATCTTCGCAGTCTGTCGGAGCCTAATGTTATTGTTGTGGGAAACGCTTATGTCTATTATTCTCACGTGTTGAGCACGTTTATCTAACCAGAGGGCATCTGGACGATTGTGGCTGACTAGGTGGTCAGTCAGAATAGTCCTGTCCCAATGAAGGAGATGGTGTTCGTTATCTAGTACTTTAACTGGGCTATATTTATAGTAAGGCTCAAATCTCTCTAGTAAACCAGTGTTCAGGGCAATTTCCTGATGAAGAATCCCAGCAACATCATTATGTCTGTGCGTCTATTCTTGCGAGGCAGGCATCCTACAGTCATCAATGATGTGCTCGATGTTCTCACTGAGATCTCCACAAGGGCGGCATCTGTCAATAACTGCCGCCATACTGAGGATGTGTTTTTCGTAATTCTTCGTCTTGATTAGCCTGTCCTGGATGGCTATGACAAATCCTTCCGTCTCCGGAAAGAGTTCTCTCCACTTGAACCAGAGGTTTGAAGCATCACTATCCACGCAAGGAAGATCTAATATTTGGGAGTGTTGCTTCTGCAGCTGTTTACCTCGCCACTGAGCAACTAGCTGTTCAGCGTTGAGATGTCCAGTGTTCTGGAAATCAACAGCTGCCAGTTTTAAGGGGGTATACAGGTCAACCCTACAGATATTGTCAGAGAATGCGATTGTAGTCCTGTTTTGGAAATATTTGCTCAATTGCATAACCTGAGTGTCACACAATCGACGAACATCCAAGATCCCTCTGCCTCCAAGCTTGCGTGGTAGAACTATTCTCTCTACAGCTGTCCCTTAATGGTGCATTCGGTGCTCAGACATTTTCACGCCGATGATTCTGTTAAGCAATTCGAGGTCAGTCATGGACCATGTGACCAAACCAGAGAAGTATGTATATTAGAAGAGGAATGGTGTAGGTGTTGATTGCCTTTGTGATGTTCTTCGCATTTAGACCAGATGCCAGAATCAGACTGAGGCGACCCGAAAAAGAAAATCTCAAGTGCTTCTTCAATTTGCAGAGTGGAGCTGACCCCTCGCTTGCAATATGCCAAGGTACCTGCACGATTCTTCATCATTCATCGCCTTAATCAGAGCGTGGTCGTTCAGTATCAGTGGAGCACTTATCTCTCCACGGGACAAATGCAGCTTTCTGCATTTATCCGAATCCAGAGAAATCCTGATGTCATAGGAGAACTGCATTAAGATGTTAAGTATGCTGTTTAGTTTCGAATCTGATGTTGCATAAACCTTTATGTCGTTCATGTACAGAAGGTGAATGAGTTCAGATTTATCCACTCCCACCTCAATTTTGAACCCACAGGACGTGTTCTTGAGTGTCCAACTTAGTGGGTTCAATGCTAAACAAAACCATAATGCGCAGGATGACTCACCTTGGAAGATTCCTCGTTTAATGGGCAATGAACCGGTATCCCTCATCACCGAACGACTAAAACACTTAATCCTGATGCACCACGTGTACCCGCATTCTTCAGAAAGGTTCCAGAAATATTTTCAAAAAATCTAATTTCTCAATTTATTATTATTAGTTAAATAATTATTTTATACGCTATAAGTTGCTTTGATGGCCAGAATAAAAACTTCCTTGCCGGCAAACAGGAGGATATTATATTATATTATATTATATATTGTAATTATATGTTACTCAGAACTTCAAGATTTTATGCAACTTGAAACTAATCGGGTAACTGCAGTCCGGCATTTTTCGAAAAAAAACGCTTTGAACCCGCGAGTATAATTGCCTTCGGATTATGTGGTTCGAATACTACATTGAACCATGCATCTTCGTAGACGTATTTTGGATCTGGCGAAAACCTGAGTCGTTTTAAGAGCCTTTAAGCACTCAAAGTCTGAAATCTTGAACTTTTAAAATTGAATATCACGTGGTAACGGGTCACGATCGCCAATATTGCCAAATGTGTAATACAGTTATATGTTTTATTCAAACAAGTTACAATAGGACGAGCGGGTGACAACGTCTTGATTAGACTAGCCGAGAGTGCTAAACCGACCCAAGGGGGCGGTTGATAAAGTACAGTATCGATTAGTGTTTCTAGAACTTTCTACTAATCGTACATCCCAGAAAAAAAGAATTTATACGGATTGGGGCGAATGCGCGTGAATTCCGTTTTCTGGTTCGTTTAAACGAATTGAGACGCATTTAGATGAATTGAGACAGATCGAATTGAATGCGTGTGAATTCATATGAATGCGTGGTCAAGGCCAATTTGAAAAAATTAATAAAATGTGCATGCGTCGAGACTTGAACCAGCAATCCCTCATGTATCTGTCCAGAGTATCACCACGGAGCTACGGACCAATATACTAAACATTTACAATAAATTCTGTATGTCCCGCACGTTGGTTTTTCTGTTACGGATTAAATTGTATAAATCAACATTTGCTGGAATTCACCTTCACGAATTGGGGCGAATTCGAGTTTGTATTTTATTCTCACGAATTCAGACGCATTGACCAATGTTGAATCGTTTGCGTGCTAACGTATTAAAGTGATTTCGATGACTTCAAACTATTGCACCGTATTTGTACGTACAGAAAGATTCCAAATTGATATACCATCTTCACGAATTTACACGCATTGACACACTAGTCCAGTGCGTCATTGATGCAAAGCGGGATTTGCGGGGTGTCTTGGTCTTCTGAATTCAAATCGTATCAATACTTTTTTTGCTGGCATACTATGTTGCTGGTCAAGATGTACATTCTCAAATGTGTAATAAATGCGGGTGGACATTGTGTTGACTACTCTTGACGTGGGCTACAAATATTATATAGAGTGTATTATCATTATTATATTATATATAAGCAGGGTGCATAACACCCCCCTTTTTAGACATTATTTCGTCCTCGAAACTCCACAATTTTATAAGTAATGTACGATTAGTAGACAGTTCTAGAATCGCTAATCGATACTGTACTTTATTAACGGCCCCCTCGGGTCGGCTAATATAACTGTATTACATATTTGGTAATATTGGCGATCCTGGCCCATTACCGCATAAAATTCAATTTTAAAAGTTATAATTCAAGACCTTGAGTGCTTTAATTTTCAGTTCAAGTTTTTATCAGTTCAAATGAGAAAATATTTAGCTTTAAGAGTATGATATTTTTATTTATTGACCGTGCAAAAGAGACCAAGGAAATAAGTTTTATCAGTTTGTTTTTTTAAGTTATATAAATATAATCTTCCCAATAATCTTGAGAATATTCAAACAGATTTTTTAAGACTTCAAAAGTGTTAAAAATCAATCTAGAAAATTTTGAAAAATTCTTTTTTTATTATAGGATTTTACAGAATATTAGGAAAAGCTCGAGTCTTTTTAAAACATATTTAGGACTTTTAGAAGTTTAGAAGAAATTTAAAAATATTCGCTAAATTTTCAGAAATCTTTTCAAGTTTTAAAATATTTTTAATCTCTTCAAAACATCTAAAATTCCTAGTTATATTTTAAACTTACTCAAATCTTTCTTAAAATTTGGAAAATTTTTAAAAATGACCTGAAAAGTTTGCCAGGAATATTAAGAAAGTTTTTTTATTCTTTTGAAATATTTTAAAATTCTTAAAAAGCTTCTATTTTTGTGAATCTTCATAAATATTTCTTCATATAATATTTTGAAATCATTTTAAACTTTCTCAGAAATCTTATTATCAGTACACTTAATTTTTTGGTTAACGCTGCCGGTGAAGTAGCAAAATCTTGAGAACAGGATTATTTCCCAATTTTAATAGTCATTTACAATTGAAATTTTTTCTTTCATCAATACTGTTTAGAAACATTAGAAAATCAATTTTATTTTTTGAAGTACTTTCAGTATACAATATTATAAGTTTGAATCTTTCGATTTTAAATTCATCCGATTCAAAATGTTGTGCTTTTATAAATTAAACTTATTACACTAATTTTAATAAACTAATTTTATTACACTAATTGAAAAAAGTTGTAAAATATCGAAGACTAGAAAAACATTTTTAATTATCATGTTTCTTAAACTCAAAAATTGATTTTATATAATTTCAACTGATTTAAAATGAAAGTGTAATTTTAAACATGTACAAATTGAAACCAGTTTAACTTAAAAGGTTAGTGTTTAATTTAAGAACTTGGCAGTTTCCAAAATGTGAGAATTATTATGTCTACAGCTTTTTTTCTTGTAATTTAGAGGTGGTTTAACATTTTGAAGCCAAAAGATTTGAAATTTTCCATTTTGAAGAACTTTTAGTATACAATATTTTAATTTTGAATCTTCGAATTTTAAGCTGTTCAAATTCACAAAAATGTTCTTTTAAAAATTACCCTTCTTACACTAATTTAATTAAAATAAATGAACAAAGTTGTAAAATATCATAGACTGGAAAAACATTTTCAACTACTAGGATTTTAAAATTAAAACATTGATTTTATTTACTTTCGACTAATTTCAAATGAAGGTGTTCAACAACTTTTAATTTTTGTACTTTAGAGCAGTGATATGCGTGTGATGTTCAGATTAGATTGATTAGAGTTTTATGTCATCGAAGCATGAGGCAAATAATAAATAATCAGTTTTTCGGATGGACACATTGACATAACCTCAAATTAAAAACCCCTCTATAAAAGCAGAAAAAATATAACGGCAATCAATTTTAATGCATGTTAAAAGAAGCAGCAATATATATATATATATATATATAAACTAAAGGTTAACAACCACCGCAGGGTCCCACTGGGAGTAACTGTCATCTAAA